>JAVQJX010003750.1:0-11032 GCA_036025115.1 Ambassis agassizii | reverse complement strand
GTTACCCTTTACTATTGAACTGATTGATCTGCTTGAATGCATTTGAACCAATTATTCTGCCTCTGAATGTCACCTACAAACAGTGAGAAACTGATTTGAGTTGAATTTATGTAACTATACAATGAGAATCATCAGAAATCATCAGGATCAAATTTTCCCCCTTTGGAAGAGGAAAAATGTTACCAGTGTTGAATCAAGCACGTAAAGTTCCCTAGTGGCACCATACAAATCATGCTGCTGTCATGGAAACCATTAAAAAAGCTATTAATTATATAAACTAAATAAATAAATAAGGGTTAATTAGTCCTATTTTGTCTGTTCTTCCTGTTCCTTTCCTTCATTTGCCAAACTTACAAAATATTACAACTGAACAGAAGAGAGAAGCTCTTCTGTTCAGTTGTAATATTTTGTAAGTTTGTGCTAAAAATCCTAGCTTGCACTGCAGATCAGTCTGAACTTACAGATTTACAGACACATACAGGACATTTGTCCTTGCAGGCCTCCAACGGTATAAAAAAATAGCAGAAAAGCTTGTAGCTTAGAAGAAATTTGCCTTGAAACCAAGCGACAACCTCTGGGGCTGAGAATGTGTTTGTAGAGAACTGTAGTTCCTGCTATTGCCTGTAGAGGCTGCCTCCAAAAGTGAGTCAATCCCCTTCATGTAATGGCCTCTATACACAATTGCAATTTTTTTTAGCATTCTTATAAGACCATTTCATGACACACTATGCAACATGGATCTAAGCGACCTGGGGCGATCAAAGGTTATGACAAAAGTCAATATGCAGCGTCAGCGTACGTCCCACAGATTTTTTTTTCTTTACCTTCCATGGCAAGTGTTCATTTTCTTCACTATTTAAAAGCCACAACAAGAGATATCGCCACGTTTCTCCAATGATGGGCACCTTTTGTCTGAAATAGCCCAAAAGTGATGGCTCTGTGGCGCAATGGATAGCGCATTGGACTTCTAGTCAAGTACTTGAGGAGTGATTCAAAGGTTGTGGGTTCGAGTCCCACCAGAGTCGGTGATTCAGATGTGATGTAAAACTGTGTCTAAGTTCAGGTTTTGGGGCAGCCAGTAGCTCATGCATGACAGAAAAATGTATAGGGGTTAATAAAGTATATAAAATAACAATTAAAAGACCAACTATCCTGCATGTCTAAACATATGGCCACTATTGAACTTTATTATGACATGAATTGAGGGGTGAATTATATTTAATTATAAATCACTCATTTTTATTATATACAAGAATTAAAAAACACAGGGAGTGGCATTGGGCACATACCACAGCCTCCAGTCCAGATTCTGTCTACCGTTATAGAGACTGACCATATACTGTATAGAATTTTGGATGTCATTGACATTCACACTTATTCTATCATGTAATGTGTGAATGCAGGTTCTGTGCCTTTGCCGACCTATGTTTGTGTGCAAATTACAGTTGGAACTCAGACACACACATTAGAGCCCATTATGGATATTTTTTAAAAGTCATTTAGATGTTTGCCGCCCTAATTTCATCGAGATGTTACTAAACCCTGTTTGGAGACACTGCTGCTATAATCTGCAGTCCTTTTTTTTTTTTTTTTTGTTGCTCCAGCTCTGCACTTTTGTTTGATTTGTGATTTGGTTTATGAACCTGCAGGGGCTTTAATGGAAGAGACACACAGTCTCTCTGATCCCCATTATCTTCCTCCTGCTGCAAAGAGAGGCTGATAAGAGGAGGAGGCAGAAGAAGATAGGGACAAAGCTAAAAATGACGACCAAGTCATGGCCCTCATTATCAAATCCCATCAATGGGGTGGAGAAACGGACAAAGCGGCGACAAAAGAAGGTGTGTTTATAATTAGAAGAAAAAGAAAATAGTAGGATGTTAATGATGAAGCAAAAGAACAGAGAAGGAGTGATTTACCAACAAAAGAAAACAGAGGCTGACCCATGGAGTGAGAGATAATAAGGGAGAACAGGCTGAACGTCTGATGTGCATGCGTGAGGGAGGGTGGGTGGGTCGGGGGAGGGATGAAGGAGCCCGGTCAGCCTTCATAAGCCATTGATTTACACAATCCCAGTCACCACCTAATATTTCATCTGTGCTACATTTGCAATCTCCCATCCACTGAGGCCATGAGCCATTACTGATGGCCAGGATCACAGCATGGAGGCCCTTTCGGAGTAATGAGAGAGAGAGAGAGGTGGAAAAGTGAGAGACAGGGCATGTAGGAAGGAGGTGGAAAAAAAAAAGAGTAGAGGACAAAAATGGGGGGATAATGGAAGAGAAGAGGAGGACGGAGATAAGGGTGGATGGAGGTTTCTCAATGTGCCATTATGGAGCATGAAAAGGAGAATATCAAATGGACAAAAACATTTCAGAGATGGGCAGAGAGAGAGAGAGAGAGTGATTGAGATGGGGGCCGAGTGAAAGTACAGGTAGAGAAAGACAGAGAGAGATATGAAAGGGAGATAGTGTCTCTCTAATTACGTCTCCCTTTCACTGTCACGGCGACGGATATAAAGCTAATTCCACCTGCCCTCCTTCTTCTCCCCATGTTCTTTTTTTCTTGTCTAAAAGCTCATTGTGGTTTTCTTCACCACCTTTTCACATGGAGGCTGTTTTCATGATACTGAAATGAACAGATGGCAATATCAGTCCAAACAAAAGGGACATGTGGCAGTTATCATTGCCCTGACAACGGCTCCTGACCACCTCTGCTCTCTCTTGAAGTCAGACTTCCATCTCTTCTGGTCTGTCTTATATGTTCTTCACCAAGCAGATAAAAACAAGCATTTCATGTTCATTCCCAAGTCCAGAGTAATGCCCAGACTTTCACAAATAAGGCACACAGCAGGCCATGCACCCTCGCTTTTGGAAATATTCCACTTTAGGTGTAGGGTTAACACATGAAGCGCATTTCACTCTACAATTGTACCATGTATAACTGTGCATGACAAATAAACCTCTTTGAATCTTTGAATCTTGAATCTCTACAAAGGTCCCATTATGTAACATCAGATATTGCAGCTTTTCTGCACTTCCTCAGTGTGCACAGACATGTGCTACTTTGATGATGACAACATTAAAACAAAGGGATATAAATATACATCGGAGGACTCGGCTCACCTCTTTCGGTGTTTTGTGTCCGTCTCTGAGGAACCTGCAGCAGCCGTACCGACCCTGAACAGACAGACAGGAAGTTCATCTGCATGTTCAGAGGAAGCAGCTCATAGAGCACACTAATATAAACTCTATCTTAAGCATAAAGAATACGTTGGTGTGGAGTGTGAAGTTATTGATGCTAAATGTTCGTCTGCACCTGCAGTTTGGAGATGATCTCTTCCTTTGTCAGATCGACAATGCTGATGTCCTCGACTGCGAACGCTGGGTACGAGATGATGGCCAGGACGCCGGCGTCCACCTCTCTGGACATGGACGCTCTGGGTAACATGGACGTCAGGATGGACTGAGGAGAAAGCAAATGATGCAGACACTGCTGTCCATCCTGATGTCTGTCTCTGTGTGTGTGTCCATGTGTGTACCTGGCAGTGCTGTATGTCATCAGCCAGAGCGTGGACCACAGATCCTGGTCCTCCTTTAGCTCCAAACAGGTTGAGTTCGTCCAACGCCTCCAGAGCTGCCTGAGGAACACAAACCAGGGTTAAACAGAGACAAGAGGATAGAGGGGATGGTCCAACAGACACAAACATAGAAGAGGATAATGAGGAGGAGGAGAAGCAGCAGGAAGAGGAGACAGTGGAAACGAGAAGAAGCAGGAGAAAAAGGGGAGGAAGAGAAGAATCATCATTATCATTAGATGGAGATGGAGAGGGGTAGTGAGGAAGAGGAGAACGAAATAAGGGAGAAGCTGAAGAAGGAAGAAGAAGAGGGGAACAGACAAATAATATATAAAATCCTCCCTTTGAGTAAATTTTCTACAACAAAGCTGCAGATATAAAAACAAACAGATAGAACAGGGAGAGTTCTGCAGTGGTGCCCGTTTCCAAAGTCTTAATTTAAACTGTGTGTGTGTCAGTACTGAACGTGCTGTGATATTTCTGAGTGAGAGGCCATTCCTGTAAGTCCATAGAGAACCTGATACTTTATGTTCACTGCCAACTCAGGACGGCAGACACACACACACACACACACACACACACACACACACACACACACACACACACACACACACACACACACACACACACACACAGACAGACAGAGGCGCTGCTACTGAGGGATAAAACTTCACAACAACAAATTTTATCAACAAGCTTTAAAGTTTCAGTCTGAAGGAGCCGTTAAGATCAAACTCTACAATGAGAGACAGCAGGTCAACGTTTAGCAGCTGATCTGGAGTCAGGGTGGCGTAAAGGTCATTTTAAAGGTCGCCGTAGTGACAGAGCACCTTTCACTGCAGCACCTGTTCAGGCTCTGCTCTCACTGCGTGTTATTAACCTTGGCCATGCCGATGGAGCTGGCGTTGATCTCCGTGATGCCCTGGTTGGTTTTGTCTCCTCTCTCCCACATCCCATAATCCTGAGGGGCAAAAAAAGATGGCTGCTTCAGATGTGGTGACAGAGCAGCTGCTGCTTTAAGTATTCAGAGAAGCAGCAGCACTTACAGCCACTTTGTAAGCGGCCTCAATGTAGAACATGAGATTCTGAACCACGTCCACTTCGTCCTGGGTGTAGACAATATGAAGACCTGTTGCGCAAACACACATGTAAACACACACTCCTTTAGCGCCCCTGGTTGGAGAGGAGGAATGGGATTCACTGCTTCATACCGGATGCTGTCATCTGAGCGAGGAAGAGCAGGAACAGCGAGGTGGCGTCCACCTGTAGGTGACCCCACTGGTCGTCCCCGACAACAGTAGCGCATGTCTTGGTGTTGTACTTGGCGTGGAGCGAGTCTGAGGTGCTCCGACTGTATTTGAACTTCTCCACCTTGTCCAGCTGTGGATGGAGGATGCAGGGAGTCACATGGTTGTTGTAATACATCACATGCTGTGTGTGTGTGTGTGTGTGTGTGTGTGTCGGGAGTCTTCCTACCTGCCTCAGTATGCACTGGAGGACGCCTCTCATTAGCTTCACCACACTCTGGACAGAACGATGGTGATATATCAATATGATCAATAGACTATCTGCTATTTGACACACAGACACACACCTACCTGCTCCAGCTCGTAGGCCTTGGCCTTGTCTTCGTCCCGGTCAGCATTCTTCCTGTAGGCCAAACTGAGGGCCCACACAGACACAATGCCGTACACATTGTCTCTGATCCAGGCGTCCGGCTGATCAGGGCTGCCTGGAAGAAGACCTGTAACTGGATCCTGTCAGAGAGGTCCTGATCAAACATTGTTTCCTTAAGTTTCAGCATTATTATTATTCCTGGTTGGTGTTTGTATCTTTAAATGCAAATGAGAATAACATGGCCACACCCCTTTCCTACATAAGTGCAGGTCATTTTACTGTTGGTAACAAGACAGGAGACCCAATATGGCTGACAAAGAAGACATGGGATAACACATGAGGGTGGGGCTTATCCCCTTATGATGTCATAAAGGGCTGCACACGTAAATGCTGCATTCAGGCACATGGGTTCTGGGGGACGAAAGAGAAAGTAAAGACACAAAGCAAGATCCGGTCTAGATTAGGAAAAACGTGTCTCCTTTTCTATTAGTGCCATAAATTACAGGACTACACTACCCATAAGCCCTCATTCTTTATGTTGTAATGAGGATGCTGCAGCTTGTTTAACAGGCACTGAAAACAGGAAACTATGCACTAACCAGCATTCAGTTTCGTCCATGTTCTTGTGTGCTGCAGCTAAATGTTCAGTTTCTATAGCGATCAGCTGTTTCAACACAACTTCCTGTTTACAAATACACAGCAGGGAGGTCAAACACAAAACTAAACATTGACAACTACTATTTATGTGATGACTAAAAAGGTGCTAAATCACCACCAAGAAGAGTTCCTGCCAATGCTTTTAATTAAATGTATTATTGATGACTGTTGGCTTGCAGCTGCTCTCAGTGAGCAAATCTGGTCCTCAGTGCAGTGATCCATCTGAGCAGCGAACTGTAAAGGAGCCACTTGGGCTGGATTCATAAGGTGACCTCACAGCCAGCTTGTCCACTCTGATATGTCAAGTTTTTGCTGACTAAAAACCTGAGCGGTAGTAGAATTCTGAATCTTTAAGGACGACATCTGTTATATGACTGCCTTTACCCTTCCATATATGGGAGAAGGCTTCCCAAGTTTCGGTGTAAATGGCCGGCTGTTTTTGGGAGTCATACTGATACTGATTTTTGCCTTTTTGCGATAGCCGTGTTGAATATTTACTTCTGATGTCTGTTATTCCAGAAGACCAGCCCGTTGCTATGTATATCAGACCGTTGCTATGTATATCAGACCGTTGCTATGGGTATCAGACTGCTACACTAGCCCATTAAAATTCATTTTAAATGTATATTTGTTTGCAAGGATGTTAATTTGTTGCCATAGGTATTAAACATCACAGGTTTCAAGTCCATTGAAGCAGCTTTTACTACAGAAATATCGATCTGAATCTGCTAACTGGACGTTGTTTAAAGATCATATCAGTGACAGACCAATAACAAGATGATATCTATCAAATAATATCGACAAACCGATACATCTGTCAGGCTGTAATTATTAAACATATTCCAAAATACGTTTTCTACCAGGAAAAAAAAGGCAAAACCTGTCAAACTGCAGTTCCAATACAACCACTGATGACACACACACACACACACACACACACACACACACACTTCAGTGACTGTGTTTGAAAGAACACTGACACCTTGCGAAATATCACCAAGCACATGAAAACATGGCTCTCGCAGTCACCTAACCAACACTTCCTGCACATATATTAATTTTACTGCAACACAAAATGGCTTTTAAACACTCACTTGGTGTCGCAGGATGGTTTGCTGCACAATCCGAGCATAGTTGTCTAGTTTAACGCCCGAGTTGCTCCTACTTCTCATGGTGACAAGTCAGCACTTCAGGTAGTAAAAAGAACCAAAAAACTCCTCAAATACTCGACAGAAAAGTCATTTTTTTTTAAAAATATGGAGTCCAAAACAATCAGAGAAGTCCGCCTGGCTGTCATTAAAAACTGCACAGAGCAGACTGCAGCAGCCTGGAGCTGAAACCTGAAGCACCGGAAGAAGCGACTTAACCGGATGTTTAGAGACGCTGGCTTCAAAATAAAAGCTAAACGGAGCGGAAGTGAGCAGCTTTGCTGTCCATTTGTTGTAGTTTTTCGATGTGTCACATATATTTGTTTATATATTTTTGTGATTTCTTATTTTACAAGAGCAAGGGATCATTTTTTTTCGTGACAGAATTGACTTAAATACAACTTAAATACATCAATGAAATTAATGTACAATTTAAAAACACAAAATAAAGAGTAAAAACTTACTTTGTTGCCTTTGTTATCACTGTATTTATCAAATTAGTTTCCCACAGATCACAATTTTAACGCTAAAGATGTATCTGTTGAACTTAGAGGGGGAAAAAACTACATAACGTCCCAGAATGCATTGGTTTTTATTGTCCCACTTTGAAAAGTGTCCGAGCGCGAAACGCCTAAGTCGACGTTGAATCCAGGTTTCTTAACCGTGGCTGAAATCGTCAAAATATGCCTCTTGAACATTTTGATAAAATCATACTATATTATATACATTTTTCTGAACTTTTTGTCGCCGTTAGTTTCGCTTTAAATGCGTTTTTAGTGGTTGAGAACAACCGACTGTTGCCGAGGGGGGAATATTTATTGTGTGACACCAGACTTGAAAACAGAACGCCCGCTCGCATCTCTTCGTGCTTTTTTTGTTTGTTTGTTTTTAGCTTCAGTCTTCATCCATTTTTGTATTTTTATCGGACGTAAATGAGTTGCAGAGGAGACAGCGACGATGACAGCAGCAGTAAACGGAGCGTCGCGTACGTTTACAGCCCGGAGTACATCGAAACCTGCGACTCTTTATCCAAAGTACCAAACCGGGTGAGCAGATATTATTATTATTTTTTAAGCAGGTATTACTTTCATATCCATCAGTGGTGTTTCTGATTTGTTTTCTGTTTTATTGTTTTATCAGGCGAGTATGGTCCACTCACTGATAGAAGCCTACGGACTGCTAGAACACATGAGGTGAGATGTTTCATGGATCAGCTTCACACACTGTCTGGAGTTTAGCTTTAAAAGAAAGTTTAACAGGTGAAGTTTCTGCTTCTGGATCAAACCCTGTAAGCAGCTGATTGAACTGGATGTGAGAGCAGAGGATGAATGTCAGCCGAGTTTCACTTTAACTCTGGGTTCTTTCTGTTTTTTTTTTGTTTGTTTTTTTCACAAGTACAATCTGACTTATTCTCGTTTATTTATTTAGTTTTTACAGTTTACTGTTTTTAGATTAGATTAGATTAGATTCAACTTTATTGTCATTACACATGTACATGTACAATGCAACAAAACACAGTTTGGCATCTAACCAGAAGTGCAAAAAGCAACAAGTGCAAGATATATATTATATACAGTATGTGCAAATGTCTGTACAGTATAAGTGTCTATTCTACAGCTATGGCGTAAAAAATACTATGAACATGGCCACTGGAAGTGGAGTCCCTGTGATGCGTTGAGCGTTTTTCACCACCCGCTGCAGTGAACATAATTTACACATGATATTCTTTATTTAATTTCCCTTCTGGGATTAATAGGGTATGATTCTTCTCTTCTCTTCTTATATAACTTAATCACTAGTGCAGTGAACATTGAAATAGTGCAAAAATAATGAGCAGCAGTAATGCTTAATGCTGTATTTAGTCAAAATATTGACTGATATTCTTTGTGTACATGTAAAAACTGCAGCTACTTTAGCTACCAGGGCTAATATTACTGTAATATCCACAGAACATTTGAAAAATAAAATAAGATGGTGAGCTGTGTCACTAACAAAGCAAACAGATGAGAACTTGAGTGACAGGGTTGTGTTTTTTTTTATGTGACAGTACAAATGATGGGGATATTGTTTATTACTTAATTTCCCTATAGGGATTGATAATAATCCTAATCTTAATCGACCTGCCAGGACCTAAGATTCCATCTGTCTCTGTTCAAACAGCACTTACACATCATTCACTCCGCATTGACTCGAGTGAAATATTTCACATCAGAGGCCTTAGTAGATTAAAGCAGCAGTGATGCAGCTAATGTTGGGCTCCTGTCTCCTCCAGCATTGTTAAACCTCAGACAGCAACTATTGAGGAAATGGCCAAATTCCACACAGACTCCTACCTGGAGCATCTTCACAAGATCAGCCAGGACGGAGACAACGATGACCCCCAGTCAGTCGACTACGGCCTGGGTCAGTAAAACATCTTTATATTTTAACAGAGAGATAAAAAAAAAGAGAGAGAGAAAAGGGAAGCAATGTGTCTGTGTGTCACCAGCAGAGGGCAGCATAACACTGGATCATACACATCCTCCGCATACACACTTGCTGTTCTTACATCTTGTCCATGATTTGTTGATTTCGGGCTGATCGGTTATAAATACATCTCTTTTCTATCTTTTTATCGCTGACATCTTCACCATCATCCACCTTTTCCTTGTTTACTACAAACATGTTAGGTTCCTCCCTCTGTTCTTCTTCCACATAAATTCTGCTTGACTCACATTTTGGAGCAGGCTTGTGACTACATGCACTTTACCAAAGCTACACTTGTTATCTTTTGCCCTCCCACTTCCAAACAGGCTACGACTGTCCGGTGGTGGAGGGTATATATGACTATGCAGCGGCTGTAGGGGGCGCTACACTGACGGCAGCTCAGTCTCTCCTAGACCAAAAGTGTGAAGTGGCCATCAACTGGGCAGGAGGGTGGCATCACGCTAAGAAGTATGTAACTCAATGAACGGCCTGAAGGGGGCGCTGCAGTCAAAGCTCAAGGTTTGTAACATGCTGTGTGTCTCTCAGGGATGAGGCTTCAGGTTTCTGCTACGTGAACGATGCTGTGCTTGGAATCCTCAGGCTGAGAGAGAAATATGAGAGAGTGCTGTATGTAGACGTCGACCTGCATCATGGAGACGGTACACACACACACACACACACACACATATAAAAAGAAGCACACTGCAAAGACTGTCAGGACTGCATTCATCCTCTGTCTCTCTCTGCAGGGGTGGAAGATGCCTTCAGCTTCACCTCCAAAGTCATGACCGTCTCTCTGCACAAGTTCTCTCCTGGATTCTTCCCAGGTCAGCCCCTCATGAGGTTTTACATACACTTTAATTGTGCCACAGTGTTGTAGCTGTGTGTGTGTTTTTTTTTATAGGTACAGGGGATGTGTGCGACACAGGCTTGGGTAAAGGCCGCTGGTACGCTGTGAACGTCCCGCTGGAGGACGGCATCAAAGATGACCGATACTACCAGATTTTTACCAGGTACACACACACAAAGACACACACATATGGTAAAGTATTCCTGATGCAACCCGAAGACACATTTTGTTGAGACATTTCCCTGATGGATCCCTTAGGAAAAGTTTTATTTTCTCTCAACGAGGTCAAAGGTCATGGTCATCCATTGAGGAGCGCTGTGCAGTGTCAGCGTTTTAACAAGAACGCCTCAGCAGGGAAATCCTTCCATTGTGATGGTTTCTAGTGGAAGGATTGTTTCTATAAAATAAACACATCGCACCTAAAACTCTTTAAAACATCTGTATCAACATCTGTATATCAGTATTTCATGTATATGATACACTGGAGTGAAATGAGTGCAGGCCCCCTGTAGGTAGCAGTGATGTGAGGGGCAGTCGTCTGATTGGCTGAGACACCTGCCAATCAAACAGACATGATTCATTTTAACTGCATTTTAATAACTGCATTCATATTGGATGGATATGATATAATGGCTATTTTATAATAATTTTTAAATGCAGAAAAATCACTTCAAACTAAGTCTAATAAGACATCTGAATTAGATTTGAGGGCTCTATTTA
>JAVQJX010003684.1:0-11975 GCA_036025115.1 Ambassis agassizii | reverse complement strand
TATTTTCTTTCAGGCCTATTTTTAACACCAGTAACAGTGTCACTATAGCTGAACAACTTCTCTCTCTCTCCTGCTCATGTTGTGCTGTGTGAGTGCTACAACTTTTACGTTTTTATCTTTGACATAACAGCAAAGTCACATCTAACTTTCATTCACCATCTGCCTCCATACAACGCACCTCTGTTCTTATTTCAATCATGTCTGCAAGGTAAAAAAAACAAAAAAAAAAAACATTCTGATTTAGGCCAGACGGCTCACTGCCAAGTATTTATGCAGCAGTGCACTCAAGGTTGTATTAAAAAAAATCTATGGGATATTTTCGCCTCTGTCTCAAAATTAGAAACTGACAGGAAACTTCATGCCAGCAGTCAATCAAACTGACAATCTCGGTCAAACGCTTGAGTGTGTGTGTGTGTGTGTGTGTGTGTGTGTGTGTGTGTGTGTGTGTGTGTGTGTGTGTGTGTGTGTGTGTGTGTGTTGCATCATTCAGGTTGGCGAGGCTGTGCTGTGTCATCTCTGAGCATGTCCCTGACTGTCACCCCCACACTGCCACTTCCTCTGTCCACCTTCAGTCTCCCTTTACATCAATTATGGATTAACTTGTGTGAACTGCAAAAGCTGTCTCTCTTAAACGTGATCTTAACGAGTCTCACTGTGACGACAGGCCGGCTGTTGTGCAGGGGAAGAACAATGACTCGAAACACAAACGCACCAGTCAACTCTCAATTAAGGCCATCTGATGTACTGAGCACCTACATGGAGCATGCACACACTTAAAGGCACATACACACTGTCAACATGAGGAGGAAGGACGGGGGCGGATGAGGAGACATCACACTGTGAACATTTATTAAAGGAGACATCTACAGAGGGTCAAGACATAAAGAAAGTAGTAGGGGGTTGAGGAAGATAGCCAGCAGCACTGTGCATTGGCAGAGGGAGATTTATCTGTGTGTGAACTGTGCTCCCATGCCACAAAAAAACAGACTCACCAAGCATGCATTAGTAGCAGTTTGGCATGATTTTTACATCATAAACCGCTGGTTGCTTTCCTAAATACCAAACTACCCACATTACTCATAAACACACACACAGGTACACACACAGAGAGGGCCAAAACAGAGTTTTCAGCTCAATGGACAATCCCAGAGTTAGGCAGGGTTTTTACATCCAAGCAGCTTACCCAATCATTTATCAGATTAATACTTTTCATGAGAATAAACCAGGCAGTCATAGAGAGACATATGGAATGTGTTAAAATGTGCTCATCTGAAAACCAAAGAAAAATTGCATAACAGAAGGTCATCCTGTGTGTGTATTAGTGCTGTAGCTTAAATCTGAATGAAACCATTAGCAAGAAGACAAATGTGTTCTTTGACATGTAGTCTTTACTGAAACCAGTAATCACAATTTATTTTCTGTCTTGGTGAAGTGTTCGCGTCTGAAACAGGTGTGAAGTTGTGAGTGAGCCTTACATTGGAGTCGAGCAGATCGAGGCTGTCCAGGCTCTTGCTGCGGTGAATGCGGCCTTTGATGCGACGCAGAGAAGGTTTACCTTGGCTCATGGGTAAGGAGAGGGTGGAAGTGGCAGGCATCGCCATAGCACCAGCGCCGCCAGTAGCACCAGCGCCGCCAGTAGCACCTATAGCCCCATCGGTAGCACCTGGGGGGGATGTTTCTCCATCTTGTGGGGTCACCCTGTAACAGAAAAGATGATTAAAAAAAGTGAGATCAACAAGACAAAATGATTGCTCAGTGAACAATGCTTACTAGATTTCTCTTCTCTTGCTCAACCTATTAATAAAAGCACACATCAACAAAAAAACCCTGCATTAATCAGCATGACTACAAGCAGTATTTCAACCAAATACATGGTTTTTATTTTTACAGTCACAACAAGCTGATGCAGCTTCCCATTAACAGATCCAACCAACAGCCCTCTGGGTGTGCTTCAGATTTTAAATGTTTCTGCTGTTTCACAGCTTGTGGGCTCAACAGCTTGAAGTAGCCACATCCATTAAATACCACACAAAGAAGATGATTTCTCTCAAGAGCATTCTGCACAAGACGCGGGCCCTGATGCATATCCGAGGGAAAATGTACAGATGCCTGGAGGATCAAAGTGACATAACTTTTCCTTTTAATGTCTTTACTTTTTAAAGGACATCCTCTCCTGTTGGCTGTAGCGGCATTCAAGCAAGTGTGAATAATTGGGCTGAATGTCAGCGGGTAGCCTGCAGATGGAAACTAGGTATGGAGCATCAACTGGTCTTCTATTATTAAGCCACAATGAAGCTGCTGCTATGTACATAGCTGCAGAGGGAGGGAATCTCCAAGGTAATATAAGATGAGCTCCCTCATTGAATAAACTAAATACATGCCTCTTTATTTAACATGTCTTTTTGGGTGCTGGAAGTTTTCACAATTTTTTGGCATTTCATGGTGACATATATAAGACGGGTTCATTTGTTGCACTTCATAATAACAAGTCATCAATCAAAGGCTTGTACCAAAGTATTAGACAGTATTAGAGTTGACAACACTTGACAGTCGTATAGAAAAAAAAAAAATAAACCTCCAGCCTGTCAGTCTGTCTGGACATGAAGGAGGCTGGAACACATTCAAAAGTTTAAATGGTCTGTCAGGAATTTTAATATAAAAGACTTTCAGTCAGCCAAATGCTGGAATACACGAGCTAGGTGAAGCCCTCTGTACATGTAGACTAATTCATGGTAATAACTAACAATATATTACACAAACACAACTAAAGCAAAAAAAAAAACACAACTAAGTAAAACTAAGCATTTATGTTATTGCTCCAATGGTGCAAAAGTGAAGAAATTAATCCAATCACAAGAAGGAAATGAGCGCCATCATTTTAATGCAGTTCCTTATCTGTGCTTCAAGAATGTCATTGTTGTTTCAAACAATACAATAATGCTGACTACTTGCATCTGATCAGTTATGCCTTATTGTCAGTGTATGTATGGAGAGCATTTTCCACTCAAAGCTCTGTCAATACATGTTGTTGTCTTTATTTTTCTGTCCAGTGCAGGCTATTGATTTCAAATGTGTCTATTAATAGAAAGTTCAACAGAAACAGAAAGACTACATAATGAGGGCATCTTATAGTACAGTATCGGCTCCATCCCTGTTTATATATATATAAAAAAAACAGAAGATTTGGCAGATTAGCTGCAGTTCAGTATATGAGAGCTGCAGTGTCTCAGCCAATTGTTTGTGTCTTTGATTCATAACACTTTGAAATTATAAATACACACAGGCTGATTTACTGCCATGTACATGTACAAATTCATGAGAACTAAGGTAAGTGATCAGCACTGTGCCTTGTTGTAAAAACAACTATACTAACAATGCTCAACTCAGCACACTAACACGATCACAATAGTGTTAAAATAAAATACATTTCTAGCAGTTTAGCATGCTGGTGCAGATATGCTAATATCATATAATCATCTATCATATAATATCCATATAATTCACCATGACACTGGCAAAAAAGAAAGTCAGGGACTTCTGGTTCAGACAAGCAGCATTAATGCACAAATATTAAACCGGTATTAAAACCATCAGAACAGCAGAAGGAGAAGAAGCACGATCCCTCACTCGCTGCTGGCCTATGAATGATTTATCATCAGTGATGCTGCAATATTTTAGGAGGATATATTGAGCCATGCAAACCAGTGGATTAGACACAGTCTGGCTGCCTGTGCAGACAGAAGTTTGTTTTACTTTTCACTGCCTCTGGAGAAATAGAGAAAGTCAGTAGGAGTGCACTCCTAAAGCCAACCACAGTGACCCCTTCAGTTCCAACAAGAGGCAATGTCAGCAAAAATAAAGAAATAACAAGACACATTAGGCACTAACTGCAGCCAGAGGTGAAATTTTATGAATATTACATGAGGCTTCAGCCCAAAAATAGAGGGTCCCTCTCCTGCCCTGGATTCAACAGATCATTGGCAAAAGCTTTAAAGATGACCTCACCCTAGGATGTGTAAACACTATAGACTATTTTTGAACAATCATCAGTCCAATCTTTGACAGTTGCATCCAAGATTTGAGCCAAAGTTATAATAAAATGTGTAAAATTATCTAAAAATGAATCAGGCACCTGTTGCCTAATATACATTAAGAACAAGAGCCTGACAGACATATCAATCAGTTTATACAAGCCAACATGAGCGCATATTAGTGAATCTAACTGCATCTTCACTGTGCTGTGTAGTAAGCGCTACATTTCAGAGCAACCATCATGTCTTTCGCGCCCTAATCACAAACACACAAACACTACACAACACTCACAGAGCAGAAGAAGACAAGTGTGTTCACTTTTAGCATCATAGAAATGTGGATATTTTAATATCCAGCTTTGTCTGACAAGGAATTAACCTTCAAATGATAGTGCTCATGCAAGAGTCACACAACTTCTGAACTTTGAACTTCAGCAAATCCCTGAAATGCTCAAAAATAACAGAATAATAAAAAAAAGAGGCAATTGCATGCGGGCGGAGAAAAGTGTGTGGAGTGTTGTGTGACAGAGGAGTGTCATCAAGAATCAGAACGGAAATGGAGCAACAGGTCAAGGGGAAGGGCAGAGAGGAGATATATGTGCTATAAGACGACATGAAGTCTGTTGCTGTGAGAGTAAAGGATGCAGAGGAGACAGTTAGGTCTGATGAAAGCTGAAGAAAGAACAGTTTACCAACATATCAGAGAAGGCAGCTGCTGCTTCTGTGAATATGTGAGTTGATGTCATGTGTTTTCAACTTTTTTAACTCACTGTCGTCATGGTAGCTACAAAAACCACAGACATGACACAAGGGCTTATTTAACTGGTATTTACCGGTGATTACAGACATATAGACAAACTAATCAACTTCAAGCTCTATACATTTCCTTTATTTAGCTATGAGTTTATGTTGTATATCTGCAGTTTGTGATTCAAGGAGCCTCCCTGCTGCCGATTCAAATTACAGGACAGTAATGTTGTTGGCAGTAATCATTGCAAATGACTCACAGTAAAGTCCCCTTATTACACAGTGTCACAGTACACCATTATAGTTAATTACACATAAAAATAAAGGATTAAGGCAGTAAAGGTGAAGACGCTAGCGTAAAAAAAATGTTTTTCTTAATGTATAATACAATAAACAGAACTTTCTGTTGTGTCAAACTGCCAGTTCAGGCTGATTCACAGTGTTTATCTTGTGTAATCTCACACTGATGTTGAGATCAGGGCTCTATGGGGGACCAACCCATCTGTTACAGGACGCTTTGTTGTTGAAGATAGGAATTTGCAGTATGACTCTGGTTGTTTTCGAGCAACTCAATAAGCTGTAGTAACAGGTATGTTTTTATATTTACCTTCGCTATAGGTGATAAAAGAGGATGGGATGAGAGTTCAGAGGCTGACAAGTGTGATCCACCTGTGATCTCAAAGGTATTATATTATGACAGGTCTTCAGACAGGGAGTGCTTTGCAGGCCAATTGGTTTTGCTTAGTGAGGTTTTATTCACTCCCTCTCTCACACACACCAGCGAAGAGATCCAATCACAAAATCCATTTTTTTATATTTAAGTTCTATAGCAGTGGTACGGGTCTGTCAAGAGTACTGGGTCTTTCCATCTTGGGATTTGTCTTTATTTGTATCTTCCACCTCATCGGACAACAGCGGTGCATCCAAAATAGCCTCACAGACTTTTTTCTGGATGTTTTCAAAGAGGCTTTTACCCAGACACTGGGCTTTACTTTCCACATACACACACAGGCTTAGCAAGACTTTCATTGCACAGGTGGGAAAAAGAAAAGTTAGTGCAAAAAAAAGAGTAGTGATGAAAAAAGACAGGTGAACAACGCACGAAGAAGCATGATGCTGGGAGGCAGAGGTTGCTGAAAACAGGCAGAATGACAGGAGAAGAACAGCTATAATGCAAAGGGACAAAGGACAGAGGGACACTGACAGAGCATGGCTCAGAGGTCGCCATGACTGCTTCATAATGCCCGACTGATCAGCTGGAAACGATGCCGGATGATGAACATGCATCATTTTGCTCCTGGGTCCCCCCTCCTTCTACAGGGTAGAAGTAGTGACAAGAGGTGTATGACACATCAGCTAGATAACCCAACTGAACCCCCCGAAACAGAAGTATGAACCAAATGACTAATATGTAAAGTGGCTAAAAACATCCTTGGAAAAGTCAAAGAAGACAAAAACAGTGTCTAGCCAGAGTGTTTAAGCCCTTTGAAAGCCACCTGAAAATCTGTGGCAGGATCAAGACTCTGATTAGGCCAGACAGGCACGACAGATGGACAGACCAGATTAGTCATATAGACGTGTATCAAAGGCGGGACAACAGTCATGTCCAAGTGACCCCTGCTGAGAGAAGGTTGGACGGTAGGTCAACAGGCTGCTTTCAAAAAGCACAGCTTCTCGAAGCAGACATTCACACAAACATAAGTCATCTCTGCATGAGCAGGAGACTGTCCTGAAGTCAAGAAAAATGACAGATTAGCTTCATTTATTTCTTGAAAGTGCCTCCTCCAAGGGACAGTTCATCCCAAAATCATATTCATAGTTTTTCATTTGCCTGTAGTGCTATTTATCCATTTAAATGTGTTGCAAAGTATATATTTCTGCCTTCTCTCCAGTATAATGAAACTAGATATCATTTAGCATAAAAATACAAGTGGGAAGAGCAATGTCTTCTTCAAGAAATCATGAGCCAGTTTCTAAAAAAAAAATCAAACCAGTGTTGTATCCCATTATATTGAATTTAAGAATCAAATCTTCGCCTGTTGTTTCAAGTGTCATTAAAAAAGGACGAATATTAACCTCTGCCTTGGGTGTGATTTTGAAAAGACGTGCATGCTTTTGCATGTTGAGCCTGCAAAAATTATTTCATCTCAATAACTACAGATTTGATATGCTTCAGTTCCATCACTAAGGAGGCTTCAATTGCGAAAGCACATTTTAGTGACATTATCACACTTTCTTTTTATATATTATATATACAGCAGAATAAAAGTGATGAAAACCCTTAATTATGTAATTATGTCAGGAAACAGACATGTTGAGCAGAAGAGCAGAAAGAAAAAAAGTGGAATCTCTGTCAGACAAAAGTGGATCCCTTCTGTTGTGTCCTTCTCTGTTTGTGGGACAGCAGTGATGGATTCCATCCTGTCAGCCCCCTGTGAGCCATCGTGACAGTCAAGAGCCACCAGAGGCCGAGAATGTGTGACTCACAGATTCTAAAAGTCATTGCTGCTCCGTGTCCAACTCTGGCTGCAGACAATGAGTCTCCATTAGACCTCTGTTCAGATCAGTGCCACCAACAGGCTCTTTAAGAAGTGCAGATCCTGAGTTTAGTTTTGCACATGCAGTATCAGACTTTAGGAGGACACACATTACTGACATCACTATTAAGAACAAACACCTTGAATTACAACAATGGTGTGTTCACAAAAAAGATTGTTTCAAGCCTTTTAAAACAAAGAGGATTGGACCTTATTCAGTTTCGGTGGTGGTGCCAATACAGTACTTGAGTTGATGATACTAGCCTGCATAAAGTGCAATAAAAACTAAGCAAAAATTAAATATTGATCATGAGATGTCTACTTGAAAGATAAGTAAACAAGCCTCACAAAGTTGTTCATGATGTATAAAATGCAGAATTTACCAATGCAAAAAAAGTAGTTTTACCCAGATATTAGAATTTGGAGCAAAGCCAAAAAGTCAGCACTAAAGGTCCTAACCCAAAACAAACACAGTCACATTGGCACAGAAACCCACAAGTCTACTCTCAGAAAATCACAGATTTACACCAACAAACACACACCAACAGGATGCTCGGAGAGCGGGAGGGGGTAAGGGGGTGAGCAGCGAGTCAATAAACCCTGTGTAATCTGTTCCCTTTAGTGGCATAAACCATCTGAGAGGAGATTACAACCGTTCTGCCAAAGTAAGAACATGCGAGTTCCTAATGGACAGAAACACTGAATACAAACACACATAAACGTGTGTGTGTGGATGCACCTTTGCACTATGAGAGCTGTGGAGATAGAAGAGCAGCGTGTTCCAAGACTGAAGTGATGACTCTTGTTTTTAACATCAGACTATATGACTAACAAAAAATGGCTTATTTTACTTTAGGGAAGAAGAGAGAGACACTCAGAGAATTTCTGCATGTTTTTCAGAAAAGTACTGATTATCATGACAGGCTCACACTGGACTTGGGCTCCTGCTGAGGTAACTAATGCCAGGCATTGTCAGTTTGTGTGAGATTACGCATCATGGACTCCACGAGTGGAACTGGCAGAGTGGAGGGCTTAAGACAGGAGTTGTTGAGAGTGTGTTCTTCTGAAGAGCTAGAAGGAAGAATGCGTGGACGGCCAATTCAGAGGGCAAAGGGGCTGCTGTGTGTGTGTGTGTGTGTTGGGGGGGGAAGAGGAGACGCTGACTTTATGCATCATTAAGCAGGTGGACTGAGAACACCAGGCGGAGCTGTCACTGTGGAGGAGAGCAGAGCAGACATCTGGCACACAATACAGGACAAAACACCCACGTGTTAGGAAGTGTCGCCACCAGTTTAAATGCACGTCATCAAGCTAATTATTATTTATGGTTGATCTCGAACTAATTACAGTGGAGTGGCTATCACAAACTACTGTGTGTGTCTTTGTAAAATAACAATGTGTTTGTCTCAATTTAAACTGTGAGGAGGGTCCAATACACAATTTAGAATCCTGTTGGCTGTTTTTTTTTTTAATGGCAGTATAACTGTTTGTACATATGAAATGAATCTTGCATGAAGTACATGTTTTTACTTCTTATACTGTGTCCACACTGTGAGCCACACATTATTCAGCAGTACAAATTCATGCTACAAAAAAAAAAAAAAAACACTAATTATCACGTGGAGCTGTAGAAAATGCAAAATACATGCTGTTTAAACATGATGGATGAATGGAAGTAGACTTTTAATCATAAAGCCATCTGGCATGTAACCACCTCCTCATCTACACTGCTCATCTGCAGTTAGGGATAAAGTAATGTCTCTGTTCTGTCTCCTTGTGTCCTCTAAGGAACAACTACATCATCCCCCATTATCTGTGAGCAAGTGAGTCAGTTCTAAATCATCTTGCTCCTCCAGCAAGAGCTTATTTCTGCATCATGTCCTTCAGCAAAACTTGCAAACTCAACTTTATGGCATTAGCGGAAAGAACACAAGTTGCAGACATCGCATTGAAGATTTCACCTGATTCGATATGGCATCTTTTGAGACAGAGCCTTGTTTGTTTTGTACTTATACATGGATGCACAGGTCAACAAGATTTTTACTGATCAGGCAGGATCACAGGGGTGAACTACTCCCTGCAGTTCAACGTCTGGATATAAACTTTATTGTGCACCTCATGATCCAAATTGAAACCATTGCGAGTGCCTTACATTAAGTATTCACCTCGAATCTTCACACTGAGCGAGTTACAGTACTCGTGTGCACGCAAGGCAACCGACTCTGGCCTCTGACTTCACTCTGAATAAAGACAGAAATGGCATGCGAGCGAACGCATGGGGTGACTCCATGAAACACACACTGCAGCTACACGCTGGCTCAGCCTCCCTCCGTTAAAGTGGCTGTCGGAGACGATACAGTAATCCTGTTTTAATGGCCATGGCCCTTCCCCCACCATGATGTGATGGCCCCAGACATAGCACCGCGCCTCTCTTAAGGGAGAAGTGTCAAAACCAAGTCACCACTATGTCCTTTGCAACATATTTGACAGCAGTCAAACGAGCTAAGAGGAGAAAACCTATCCTTCTCCCCTGTGACACGACCTCTTATTCAGATTAGAAAGCCTTTTGTCCCTCCATATAGAACACAGCCCTATAGCATGGACATCCATTGAAATAGACCGGCGTTTGTCTTCTCACTGTACTGTACTGCCAACCTGTGCCTCACAACAGCACTCTGCTGTGTCATGTTGTTTGGACTTTCCTTTTCTTCTTAATAAGGCTCATAATAGCAATTAGCAAAAGGAACAGAATTAGAAAGTTTACCTTAATATGACCAGTTGTGTCATTTCAACACATGGAGAACTAATAACCAGTCATGTTTACAAATGGTAAATAAAATGACATGATAATAAATGGCTCTTGTTCCATATAACATGCAACACAAACATTACTTGTATTCCAATTTTCTATGTCTCACAATGACTTATCTTTACCAGGACATTGAACACAGCAGTTACAATGACCTGTGTCACTATATGCCCCCTGTTGTCATGTACATGAGGTGCATCTAACATCTAACAAGAAAATGTCAGAGAAGTTTGTTGCGGATGTGAACGTGTGTCTCATAATAAATTTAATATTGTGAAAGGGACATCCATGACTGAAATATTGATCTATGCATTTTTGCTAATTGCATGACAACATTGTTTACGTTATTTTAGCCAATCGCTGATCTATCTCCCCAGTGTTTTTTTCCCCATCTAATGGCAGAGCAGAAGAATTCCCTGTGGTGAAATTAACTTTTTACATTGCGTAATAAAAGCTGTAATGTTAAATGAATGTCAATGCAGAGCTACTACAAGCACACAGGAACTATGATAGCGTTATTCTCAGGCTTTTAAAACCTCCATACAGCACTTTTATCACCACATAGGACAAATAAAAGCACCATGTCATCTAAAATATGACGGGCAATTTGCTCAAAAGGTGAATATATTATCAGTTAGTATCAAAACACCGATAATAATACTCTTTAAGCCTTCTGTAGTCAACAGTAGTGATAAAAGATGGAAATAGAGAAAGAGAGATGGAATGAACCGAGGTAAAGTTAGTTTTAGGTTGGATATTCAACAGATATTCGGACACCAGTCTCAATAGCTTTTTAGTCACATGACCCAGTGACCTCAAATCAACACCTGATTGCTCCTCCCCCTCTGCCACAGGGTGCACAACCTTTATTTTGCCCATTTTCATCTCTATCTATTTTTTATGAATTTTTCAAGATTTCAAACTTCAATAGCTTTTTAGTCACATGACCCAGTGACATCAAATCAACGCCTGATTGCTCCTCCCCCTCTGCCACAGGGTGCACAGCCTTTATTTTGCCCATTTTTATAAATAAAATAAAAGTTCTTTGTGCAAGCATCTAAGTTTCAGATGCGAACCACAAAACTGCGTACGACACACTGCCGCTGCGGTTGTGAATTTTGACCAGGATTTTCCGCTTTTGTCTGATTGGATGATGACGAATCATATTGTCCAATCAGAGAGCAGGAGGCTTGTTGTGTTTCCGCACCGCTGCAGGCTCTTAAAGGGGAGTAGAAGTGCAACATGGACGAAGGCGCGACAACGTCGGCTACTCAGGTGGGTTACAATTTATTTTATTGTGTGATTTGGAGTTAATGACACGATTCAAACAACGTGGCATTGTGTTACCTGCCAAGTCTCCCGTTTTGGCAAGGAAACTATCGTATGTTAACCCTCTTTCCCGCCAACCTCTGATATTAGTATTTTCCCTGAAATTTCCCGTATTATGAGGCGGGAAGCTGGAACTCCGCTGCATAAAGTTGTAACGTAGCAACAAGAGTACGCCAGTAGATGACACTATTGTGTATATATATATAGAGAGAGAGATATATTTAGACTGTAATGTATGAATGTTGACAGCTTTTCAGCAAATCAACAAAGATAGATAGAACCCGATCTGCATGATTGCAGTTTATTAGTTTATTTTTTAGTTTTCTTGTAGGCAACATTTGGCTTACAATGTAAGAGAAACTGAAGTAGAATGGTGGGTGCTGGAAAATTTTCCTTATTTCCAAATCCAAAACTTGACAGGTATGACACTCCCTGTTCTTTGTATATTAAGAATTGTGGGCCTATATTTCTATGAAGAGTAGCTTTTAATAAAAACATAGTTTTTACAGCAACTCCAGTCCT
>JAVQJX010003673.1:0-13043 GCA_036025115.1 Ambassis agassizii | reverse complement strand
CTGATTTTGAGGTGAACTGTTCCTTTAAATTAAAGATAAAATCTGCATGATTTAAGGAGGAAATAATTAACCAGAACTACTTTTTTAACTAAAACTTTGGTCGTATAAATGAATGTATGTGAGCATCATACCTCCAGGACACTGAGTCTGATGGTGCCATCTCCATCCTGATCGAAAGCCTGGAACGCCCCTGAGAAGAGAAACATTGCATCACTGTGAAAGAGTCTTTAAACACAGCAGCTGCTGTGAGAACAAAAACAACAAAAACATCTGGACTTACTGAACATGGCTTCGAGGCGCACCAGACAGCTGATGAAGCTGTCGAAGTCGATGTTCATGTTCTCGTTTGCGTAACGCATGGTGATGATGTCGTACAGCTGGTTGTTGAGACGGAAGCCTGAGCGGGACACAAGACACATGACTGTACGGTGACAAGAACATTTAGAGGATGAGTTGAAGCTGTCAGTTCATCAGGAGCAAAAACTCAATTATCAATAAAAAAACAACAACGGATGGACGATCAATCACCGACTTTGCTGCTTAAATACCATGCATGACGACCTATAACCTATAAGGGGTGATTGATAAGTTTGAGGTCTGATACCTGAGGTGATGCTTCACTCTTTACACTCCATAATTTAAATGTAGGAAGGCACAATGTTGCAAAATAAGTGACCATAAACTATCAATCAGCCCTCTTATGGATGTTAATCTGATACTAAAAAGTGTCCATGCAGATGTGTGTGTTATTACCTGCATCGTTGACAGCGTTCCTCATCTCGTAGCTGTTGATGCTACCAGACTGGTCCGCATTATAGTGTTGGAAGATTCCCTTGAAAAAAGAGGAAAAAGTCAGTGACGTGTTATCTGACACAGCTGCTCATTAAAATCAACATAATTTGTGTCCCCACCTGCCACTGTTTGATCTTATTCCACAGATGTCTGAACTCCTGAAGGTTGAGTCGACCTGTCCCGTCCATCTGAACGGCTACGGTTAAGACTAAAAAAAACCTCCATTATGTCCATCCATGAATACAGGAAGGGGGAGGGGGGAGGGTAAAAGTCTCTGAGGTCAGTCAGAGGTCAAATGACAACTTGTGAGCATCCATCAGTGACCCTGCAGGGGGTCGGCTCGGCAGGTTGTGCTTCCAACAGACAACACAGCCAGCCCGATGCACTCGATACAAAGGATACGTCCATCAGAGCAATCATGCTCCTGCAGCTCTCCAGGCTGAAGCCCTCTGTGTTCAGATCCTTATCTGCAGGAAGACAGACAAACAGTTTAAAAAAAAAAAACACAGAAAAGAAAACCTGAAGCAGCTCGTCACACTCACGTTTGGTGATGACTCTGTTGAGAACGTTTTTCAGCTCGCCGGCTGTGATTTCCATGTCCTGTGTGAGGGAGACACAGTCACACACAGTTTTCAGCTGTTAATAATAAAACATGTTTGTGGTGACTGACAACAATATTCATCTCACAACGTTCACTATACTGTACATAGATAATGAGAAGCTAAAAGCAGCTAACTGCCATGCTAACATAACAAACAGGTGATCTAAATAATGTTTAAATCATTTCTTGTCCTGCTCAGCTGACATTATTATACACAGTGGAGTTACAGCACCCTCTGCTGGACAAACTGCTGTAATGACACCATATCTAAATAATATCAGCTGACCCATATTTCTATCATTTATTGATAAATGACACACAAAATTTGGACATATTCTTCTCACCTCGCCGGCTATCTCCTGAAAAATAGTCCGGAACTGCTGGTCCTCCTCGCTTTCTTCTCCTGCAGAAGCTGGCGCCGGCTGAAGCATCACAAAGCCACAAAGCGAAGAAGAAGAAGAAGAAGAAGAAGAAGAAGAAGGAGTCGATCAAAACAAACATAATATATATTTATTATTAGTGCGACTATTTGTTAAAATGAGGAAACACTGCTTGTCCTGCTGCACCAAAATAAAGTGTTATAAATATGAGAGGACACTTACCACTGGATGATCGGCCTCGATCCTGTTCTCTATCTCCCTGGATGAAGATGAACAAACAGCAGTCACCATGGTGACAACATCATCTCATCTGGACCATAAGCCTGTGGCGCTACAGTATTACTCTCACCACACACTGAACAAGAAACCTGCTTTACTGTACCTGCTCTAAAGGCTTACAGTCCCACATCAGAGTGAGTCCATAAGTGAAGCTGTGAATAAAATGTGTTAGTTTGATACCACCTGTGCCTCGTTCCCGATTTAGATGGAGTTTAAGTAAAGTAACCTACACCCTTTCTGACTATCTGATGGCTCTATTGCTGCACACATCCATCCTGATTCACAAAAGGGTCCCCATCCATCAGGCTGCAGGACGACCAGGGACAGCAGGTGGTGGTCGGGGTGGGGGTGGGGGGAGGAGAGGTTGAGGCTCGGGTATGCAGTATTGAATATTAAGAAAGTTTACCAGATCATTCCCAAATCTGATGTGGCTTGTCCTAAAAAAGATTCCATAACAGCTTCGAACTGGGGCCGATTTCTTCCAGCTCTACAAATCAAATCTCCGTTAAAATTGTTTGTTCTTGGTGGTTTGTGTCCCAACCCGACAAAAAAACAAAAAACAAAAAAACAAACCCACCCTCATTTCACACAGACACACAAACCAAAGAGGGCAGAGAAGTCACAAACACACTCGGAGTATTCTTGAGTCTAAATACACATTACACTACCACACATAAGGCTGGGTATTGTTTGTGTTTACAGCATTTATTTATGTACTAACTTTGTGATTTTGCATGTGGAATAATGTGTTTTTTTTGGGAGGACTTTAAAATGATCAATCTGTTTGAAAATTCTTCCATCTTCTCTCAGCTTAAATAGTGACTTCTGCCCCATTTTGCTGCAAGAAAACGGCCTTAAAACTCCCCATAAAATACCTACACCTCAATACCCAGCCCTACTAATAAACTGTAATCTAGAAGTACTCATTCCCTCGTCATGCAGCACCACCCTGACCACCCTCACCCACTCACTCTGAGGTGTTCCTCTTTTCAGAGAAGACGCGCAGGATGAACTCTCCCTCCTGGTGGGGCTCGTACGTGGAGGGGACGATGACGTACTCGCCAGGGCTGAGGCGGAAACGCTGGGTCACCTCGCGCAGGTTGATGTAGGACTTACAGCGAGCCTTGGAGGAGTTGAAGAGGAAGAAATCCTTCTGCATGTGCTGCTTGTTCCCATGCATCTGGGAGGGAACACGTAGGAGAAGGTGTAGAAAAATTAACAAATAATAAAAACTGTGCATACTGCTCCAGTGTGAGAGTTTCCTTACATCCTTTGGCACCTGTAGAAAGACAACAGGAGACAAAAAAGATGATTATTTTTTTACATTCTAAAGTGAAAAGTGAAAAGTTTCTTCACAGTCCCCGAATGTCACCTCGTAAATGGCGAATCCGATGGTGAAGAGGTTGGCTCCCATCTTGCGCTCTTTCCTCCTGTTCTTCTGCATCAGCGACACCACAAAGGTGCAGGCCACCTCGTTGTCCTCGGGGTCGTCGTCCTCCTCCAGCAGACGGAGGCGGTACTGAGGGTTTGTCCAGAAAGTGTCTGGAGGTTTTGGTAAGAATTAGATCGAATAAAGTGAAGAATCAGGCGAGTGAGAAAGCAGACGTCTGTACCTGGGTAGTTCCTGCAGCCTCCGGCGGAGCAGCCTCTCACCCAGCGGCCTTCGTTCACAGAAACCGTCCACTTGTGGATCTTATCGTCCTCCAGGGCGTCCGGAGTGAGGTTGCAGATCTCAATCTTGGTGTAGTTCTTCTTGAAGTCCTCAAATGACATCCTGGATGGGGTTAATATCCTGGTTAATATCTTACTGTAGAGTCACTTATTCCTGTAAAAATGAGCCGCCTACCAGAACTCTCCATCCTCAGCGCTCTGGTGTTGCAGCTTATCCTTCTCAGCTTTGGACAGAGTGGCCCACTCCTTAGAGCTGTCAGAGAGAAGGAGCTTAATAGAAATGCAATGTGAAAAAAAAAAAAAAAAAAGAGGTTTACTTGTCACTCCAGGGGCCGTTCCACTCCACCTGACCCCACGGGTTCCTGAGACGCACCAGACGAACTTTAGACTCCTTTTGCTGAGATGGTTTACACTGTAAAAATGTGAAGACGATCTCCCGTTAAAAATATGATTTTCTTTTTTTTTTTTTATTATCAGCTGTTATTGTTGTTCCGCTTTTCACCTCCTCCACAGCCGTCACAGAGTAGGCGTGTCCCTTCACAAGTCCCGTCACAGTACGAGTCTCAAATCGAGCAGGAACCAAAGACTTTCAGACACAAAGATTCAATGGAGACAATTTAAAAAAATGTTGCTTTTGCTGACACCTAGTGGTTGAAGTTGCACAACATGACATGAGACTCACATCGATGGAGCAGCCCATGAGCGAGCCTCTCTCCAGAGCTTTCTTCATGATCTTGTAGAGCTCTTTGGGCGCCTCCTTCATCTCGTAGAACTCAGTGACTCCACCGGTGAAGTCCTCCATGGCCTCGGTGGTGTTTCCACCCTTCAGGGCCTCATAGGAGCCGTGCAGCCTGGATGCAGAGAGAGGACCAGGTGATCCTAATTCCTGATAATAAAACCTGGATATTAAATATGAAACAGATCTCACTTGGCGTAGGCCTTCTCCAGCAGGGCGCTCCAGAACTCATTCCTCTCAGCGGACTTGGTGAAGACCAGCTGATTGTTGAAAGTTGGGATGCGGTCGTCAATGACAACATCGACCCAATCGCCATAGCGCCAGAACTGATGGACAGAAGGGAAACAATTCAGATGAGGGAGAAATTGTCTTTTTATGAACATTTAATTCATCTTTAACTGCAGAAAACAACATTTCAGTGATGGTGTTGGATGGAGACGATCGGTGTGTCTCTGACCTGGAAGTGGAAGATGCCGCCATAACTGTCTGAGAAGCTTTGCTCCTGTGGAACCACTCGGTACAGAAGCTTCTCATTCAGGGTGAGACAGGCGATGGCAGCCAACAGCCAGCAATCACCTGAACACAGAAAATCACTCCAAAATATGACAAATGGTGACCTCCACACTCTGCTGCCTCACTTTAGAACATTATTAAAACTAAACACCATGTTCTGTGACAGGAACTACTTCTCTCCTGTGCATGTTTTGTTTTGTTTTCCATGAGGAGAAGACCGCCGCTGAGTGCTGACGTTTGCCTTTATTTGATTGTCCAGGTGTGTGGCACAGTGTGAACAATGTAAGTTTTTCAACAGGGAACGGTTAACAGTGTCTGCCAGCACCTTTGTCCCCTTTGGTCCCCCTTTATTTGCCGTCTGACCTGAACAACAATGAGAAGTGCTGCTGGTTGGATTCCCTTCCAAAAGAGTAAGCACAATATGGGGGAGGCCGCTGAAGGCAGGCAGGCAGGCAGGGAGGGAGGCCGCGTGCAGGGGATATTTTGCTGCACTGTACACTGTGTCTGCAGACTGTACCCACAGTTTTCCCTAAATGTTTGTGTATTGTATTTAGGCATCAGTCAGCAACTTTAAACACCTGGAAACAGTCAATACACCTCCTGACACTGTCAAGTGTTTCATTTGCTGCAAAGAAATCTGAATGAAATTGATCTCTAGTCACTGAAACAGACAGGATGTTATTAAAAGAGAGGTGCCGGTTCACCTCCTGAGGGACTGCCGAGGTGCCGTTGAGCAAGGCACTGAACCCCCCACCTGCTCGGGGCACTGGCTGCTTGCACTGGCGCCGCCCCCACTCCCCCTCTTCTCTATGCATGTGCATGTACATTGGTGTGGTGTGTGATGTGTATGCATGACAAGGTATAGGAGTGACTTAAATGTCCCTCTAGGGATCAACTAAGTATATAAAATTAAAAAAAATCTAATTAAATTAAATTAAAAAGGCACCATTTACCGAGATCTCCCTGGCAGATGTCTGTCCTACTGGCTCCTCCGACAATGAACTGAGGGTTCTCACAGATTTCCTGCAGACGTTAAACAAAAACAAGAGTTAACTTCAGTTCAAAGGTTTTGCCTGCTGCACAGGCTTCCAAAAAATCTTTGAATCTTTGAAAAAGGCTATTTTCAATCCATCCATGTGGGACTCACTCCGGGTAAAACGCTCCTTTCTCAGGTCAGACAAACGTCATTTTTCATCCTCTAGGGTTTCAAAAATAAACATCCCCCCCGCCTCTCCCCTTCCTACCTTGGGCCTCTTCCAGACGATGTTCTTGACCTTGTTGGACTTGTGTCCGAGCTCCTTGAAGCCCAAAGACTCCACGGTGGCTGGAAAAGAGTCATCCTCGAACAGACTCTTCCTCTGGAGGCACTCCTGTCTCAGGGTGTTGAAGTCCTGGCCGTTGAAGCGCAGAGGCTTGTTCAGAGATCCTTCCCCGTCCCTCCTCTCTCGTTCCCGGATCAACCGGTCGCAGAAAAAGCCAGACGGTGTATAAGGCATCTCGTCTCAGCTGATTTTCCTCTTCTTCTTTTTTTTTGAAAAAAACCCTGGCTTTTGCCACTTGTACTAAAAGTCTTACAAGCGTAAAGACCCTGGCATAAATCCAAACAGCTAATATCTGATTGGCTCTTCCTTGGTGTGACGTCCCCCTCCCCTTCGTCACAGAGTAGATGCTTGGTGTGAAAGACACAATCACTTCACATGCATTCACCTTTGCATTACCATACACACACACACACATATATGCACTGAAACTCACACATCACATAAATGTCAAATTGTTGCGCTCCCATTGGCCGAAGCGGAACAATGACCTCTCCCTAGCTGTGGTGCTCTGGTTGCCATCATTGTTGGGTGACACAAAGGCCAGCGGGCCGCGCCAGAGGGCATGTAAAGAGTGGTCGGTAGATGCCCTGCCTCAGCAGAAGGCATTCAAGCCCTTTAAACCTGGTCTCAATGGAGCTCAGCATTGAGCAGTCTCAGCATAAAGAGAGCAGACTAATGCTACGAAGAGGAGTATCATCCATTATTAGCACAATCTGGTTTTATCAAAAAGGAACACCTACAGATAAAAATACACAGGATATCATGATAACCTCAAACATAAAAAGATATGTGTGAAAAATAAACAGCTAGCTTCTGTTTTTGCCTCCCACACAGACATGATCTCATAAAATCTGTTTTTCTCAAATTTGCTGACCTATTTCTCCGTGAATTTGATGGCGTCGTCTTCTCTTTTTTTCCTACAACTTATTTCTTTTGTTGTGCTCCTGTGTGAAGTTACACAAAATAATAATGACAGCAAACAAACTGCAGGATTTGTCATGTTGTTGTGCTATTTATTCAGTGAATGATACTTTCACCTCACAATCACAGAGAAATGTTCATTATTTTTTTTATTTGATCATTAAAATTGCCTTGATTGTTGTTTTCATCTGTGGATTCAGTCTAAAAAACTTTCAAAAATGATAAAACTCAGTCATTGAACAAGCAAATCTGAAGGTGGAATAAATCCAGAAATGTGTTTAAATTCACTATAAATCAGGACAACTGGACTCATAGCTCAACAGTGGTGAAACATCCTCAGAAAAAGCTATGAGTCCAGTTCCCTTCATTTTAACATCCTTCACAGTTAACCTGTAATCTGGATCTCCCAGTCAGCTGCCACACTGAGCTCCAGGCTGTCCACTGTCAGCTTACAGCAGGTCTCTGAGAACTCAAACGCTGCTGAAGTGTCCTCAGTGTCTGCCGATGGAAAGAAAACATGTTAAAAAATATTTAGTAATATAATATTTCAAGACTTATTATGAAACAAACTTCCAGATAACAGGAAAGTCTGTGTGAAAGGGGAATTTTCCTTCATTGTTTCTGCTCTTAAAACCATGAGAATACACAACAAAAGCAGGAAATGTCAGCAAGTATTCACATGTTTTGACTGCTTTTGAAGCACAGCTTCAACTAAACAGACAAAGTACCTGAAACAGACTCTTAAAATATTGTTTATTGATGCACTTTAATGACTAAGATTACACAGTTCACACTGACTGTGATGCTAATGCTTGTGTTTGACACCATGTGACTGAGATTTGACAACAAAGAGCTTCTCACCTGACACGTGCACAATCACAGCGGACGGTTTGCTCTTCACCCCGAGGACGATGACTGACTGTACGATGGTGTCACAGTCAAACGCTCCTTCATCGCTGGCGGGACTGAGAGAGAGAAGAAGCGACAACAACAACAACAGCAGCAGCTATCAAGTCACCAGTCACAGAGTTTAAAACAGAAGCTTTCTTTTAGAAAGTGTGAGCGTGACTCACCGGCAGAGCAGACGGCCTGACAGCATGTTGAACCTGCGCAGACAGAAGGCCTTTCTGTTGCGGTATCTGAAGGAGTGGCCGTCGTCCAGGTACAGCTCACCATCAGCAACGCCCTGAATAAAGATTTGACTTTGCTGATTGAAAACTGACTGCTGGTCACAACTGACTCAACAACAGCTTGTTAAGTGCACTGAGGAGAGAAAATATCCCCTAGAGGTGATACAAAATAAGATCCCAGCATCTTCATGTTGTTACCTGGGAGTTTAAAGCCACAGTAATGCAGAGGGGGAGCTGCTGGAGTTCAGCTGTGCAGGAGCCACTTCCTGTTGATCTGCAGACCACCGAGCCGCCACGCTGAAACACTGGAACTGTGTCCAGGGTGACCGGAAGACTCAGAGTCCTGCCTCCTTTGTACGCCTTTGCTGAATGGACGTCATACCAAATCTGTAACAGAAACAACCTTTAATTGAACATCCACAACAAGGTGAACATATTAGATGTCATATTAGGTCCATTTACCTCAGCAGATCCAGGAAGTAGGACTTTGACTTCTTGGGTACCTGGTTCTGTTACAGGACAGGCCAGCAGAGCTCCTCCTGGATGCAACAGGAGACAGTCGAACACAGGAAAAAAAAAAAAACTACAATGATAAAATGTGCAAAAATAAAAAATAAATGATCACCAATCATGTACTCGTAGTCCACGCTGAAGGTGTTCTGTTCTGTAGGGAACTCCACCCAAAGAGGTCTGAAGAGTTTTATCAATAAATCAATGTCAAAAAGTGACAGCATCCATCAACTAAAGCAGGAGCAACACTGACCTCTAGTGGCTGAAAATATCCACAGAGGCAAAAACACTAACCTGAGTGGAGGCAAACCGGAGGTGTGAGCCAGGTGGAAGAGTGTGTACCAATAAGGCAGCAAGCAGTACCTGAAAACAAAGAAATGTGTCATTTAAAGGTTCTTTCTAAGCACTGAGATCATCCAATAAACACCTTTGTTGGATGGCAGTGCGGATTTTAGCGGTGATCTCTTCCCCAAATAGCCAAGGCTCCCTGCGCTTTGTCTCCTTTGCAGAGTGACCACGAAAAAATGGCTGCAGGGCGGCAGCCTGGTACCAGCGTACCAGCAACTCCGGCTCCGGATCACCAAAAAAACCACCAATGTCAGCTGAAACACACGGAGAAAATAACAGATACAGGAGGCAATAAAAGTCTGTGACATGTTAGTGTTTTCAGTGCTCACCTCCACAGAATGCAATGCCGGCCAGACTTAGAGACAAAACCATGGGAACTGAGATCTTCAGATAATCCCATGAGGCCACGTTGTCACCCGTCCATATCGCTCCTGCAAATAAAGATCAACACACACATGCAATGTCATGATTAACATACAAAAATATCTCTTCTTTTAACAGCTCACCAAGTCTTTGTGATCCAGCAAAGAAGGAGCGCGAGAGGACAAAAGGTCTCTCTGAGCCTCCTGAGCGCGTTATGAGACCCTCCACAGTGGCCATGTGCTGCCAGAAAACACATTTTATTATTACTATCATTAATAGTGGGAGGGTTTGTATCAGTGGATCATGTTTTTTTGCACTCTGAAAAAAAAAACATGAATTTGTCTGCATGAAATTGATTAAAAACGTCTGGCTCTTGCTGCTTCCATTTGGCTTCGCATTTTGCTCACCTGGTAGAAGCCATACAGGTTGTGTAAATCCCGGTGTTCCCAGCCCCCATGATGCACTGCGTCCTTTGGCATCGTCTGCTCCGGTCCATCGAAAACAGACGGTTTGTTCATGTCGTTCCACACAAACAAAGACGGCGTCGATCCCTGCATTAGACACAAACAACAAGACTGCAGGGTTATGATGGCAAAGTACAGAGAAGATAAAGAAAAAAAAAAAAACACACACACCTTGTATTTATCCAAACTAAAACACCTGGAGTACCATGCTCGAGTAGCTGGGTTGCTAAAGTCAAGGTAAGAAGATACACCTGTGAGAGAGGTTAACAGAGAGGTTAGAAAAGAACACAATGAAGATTAAAGAGTGAAGATTTGACAAACATTACCAGGCCAACATGAGCCGTGATACATCTGTCCCTCTCTGTCTTTTACAAAATGCCCTCCGTCTCTCGCCTCGCAGAAAAGGTACCAACCGTAATCCACCTTAATGTGAGGATCACTTATAACGACCAGCTGAAAGATTAAAAAAAAAATACAAATACAGAAGCAGAATAAACTCTGATTCCTTTGCACACAGAGACTGACCTTCCTGTTCTTCTTCTCTAGGTGGCGCTGCAGGCTGGCCGGCTCAGGAAAAAGAACAGGGTCCCAGGTGAAGTAGCGCTTCCCGTTGGTGTGCTCTATATCCAGCCAGATAACATCATAAGGGATGTTGTGGTGATCGAATCCAGCGTCCACCTCTTTCACGTCTGCCTCATCGTTGTAGTTCCAGCGGCACTGGTGGTAACCGAGGGCGAACAGCGGCGGCAGGGCTTGATATCCTGACACAGCGGGAAGACGGTGTGTGATTCTCTCTGAGGTCCTGCAAATGTTTCTGAACACTCACCTGTCAGCTGAGCATATTGGGTGAAGAGCTGCTGCGGAGTGGAGCCAAGCAGGACGGTGCAGTCGATCACGCCGCTCTCTGACAGCCAGTGGACGTCGGTTTGAGGCTGAGTCCGCCTCCGTTTCACAGGGGGGTTTTGGTCCTCCTGAGTAGTCATAAGCAGCAGTCTTGGAGATGTGATTCATTAAAATGTAGTCGCAATGTTTGGCAATAGCTCCTGAGAAATATTCAAAGTGTTACCTGTTGGTCTGTGGGGGAGTATCGTATGTTTACAAAAGTCTCTGATGCATTCAGCCAAAACACTCCCAGCGTCATGTCTGGCCTGTGCGCCACCATCAGCGGCACGGATCCATACAGGCCGAGACGGCTGTACAACTCGTAGGCAAAGACGTCCAAGTTGTAGAGCCGATACGGTTCACCGTCTCTGTGACACAAAAGACATTTTAAAGGATGATTCTTTCGCTTAAAGCTGCAGTTCACAGAGACGTACCTCGTGTCTTTGAGCTGCAGGTTGTCACAGTGTTCAGGTAAACCGTAGACATGCCTGAAACCATGAAGACAGAGGTCTGCTCCAATGCTGCTGGGACCTGAGGAAGTATTCAAATAAATGGATTCATTATTATATAATATTATACATTAGTAGAGGCAGCAAAAGACACAAACCGTTTGCTTTGATATCCACAAACTGCCTGAACGTCTCCTTCCATGATGAACTTGTATGGTCCTCCTCCTGAAGCTGAAACAAAATAATGTATTTATAGGGTAGATGATGCTTCAAACATGATTCAGTTAAACTGAATTGTTGTTTTCTTACCTCGCTATCATTAGATGTGACCCAGAGGAGGAAATACAATAAAGAACGTTAATTCATTTGTTAATTAATGTGCATGATAAGTTGTTTTTTGAGCACAAACGTCACCTGGGTGGATCCTGCAGCGTCTCAAACCACAGTTTGCCTTTAGGGTTGAATGTAACCAGCGCTTCGTGGTTGCCCAGGATCTCCAGGCGGAAAGGGAAATGCCAAACACGCACCTGATGACGTCCTGAAGCCCAAGAGAGGGTGACAGAGTCCTTACTTTGTCTCTCCACTCTCAACCTGAGAGATGAGAAGAGAAAAGGTGAAGCCACGCAGCGCAGACAGAGACGTTTTGATGTTAGCTCTCACTGTTCACACTGCAGTCTCTCTCCGTTCATCACATCCTGAACTCTGTAGCGTGCTTTAATGGGCTGGAGTTCATCTATTATTATCCTCACAGTGTCACAATTGGAAGGTGATAAAAAAAGGAGCAGCCTGTTCTGTGGGGGAAAAAAAATTAATATTAGAGCAGGAGACAACAAACAAGCATGTGTTTTGGTTTGTTTGTTTTGTTTTGTTTTTTACCTGTGTTTCAGGCTCCAACAATTCAAAACGTGCACCTTTGTCTGTCAGCACCAGGGTGTCCAAAAGGGCTCGGTGCTGCAGGTTTGGTCCCTGGATCTGACGCCTGCAAAGTGACAACAATACACATTACAGAGGCACATATCAATGCAAAAAAATGGATTAAAAATTACCTGTAAAAGGCCACATTGTCACTTTTCTTGAACTTTTCCTTCCCTTCATCATCTGGGATAACACTGAGGAACAAGAAAAGTTCATTAGAAAAGTGTTCATAATCATAACAGACCTTTCTTAAATGTCACACAGACACATATTATTAGTTAGTGACAGCTAGTCACCAGTTTCCTTCACATTCCTCTGGGTGCTGCATGTTTCTTCCTTCAGGCTCCAACGGAAATGTCAAAGGTCAAAATAAATAAGACAAAGTGTCTGCAAACTGTTTGTACCTATCAACGGTCTCCGCCATTTTAAGCAGACAGAAACGTCCGCCTTCAGTCTGAATTAGTTTCCTTGTTTGAGTATTACATTACATTATTTTTCTGTTTCACTTCTGTTTCAATGACAGCACGACAAAACCGGAGCTCCACAGATTCAGGAAGTGACAGACAATAACAACAGATCATACATCCGGTGTGGACTTTTCAAAATAAAGTCATCAATGAAGCACTTTTCGTTTTTTTTTTTTTTTTTTACAGTCCATGTTTTCATTAACTCCATCATACATGAAATATTCAAAAGCAAACAGAGACAGTTACTACACAGAAATCATAAACCTATCCCCACTTTAACACCATGAGAATTATACATGC
>JAVQJX010003641.1:0-10098 GCA_036025115.1 Ambassis agassizii | reverse complement strand
AAAATCATATAACAAAACAATAAAGAGAAATTATGTTTAAATAAAGTTTTTATTTGAAAAATGCCCAACAAATACATAAAAAAACAGCCATAAAATGGCAACATGATCAACGCCAGAGGCATTACAACATTTTGATCAATAAATAGATCCACAGCTGTTCAATATAAATATTTTATGTTAAAAAAAACAGATAAATACGTCAATAAATAAAAATATAAAAGTTCTTCGTATAAAAGTTAAATGATAAATAAGAAGGCCTGTCAGTGGAGGCTTCACAGGGCGGCGGCGCTGCTAACGTTCTGCACACAGAAGTCCTGCAGGTAGGCGAACAGGATGTCGATCTCTCCCACAGCTTTGTTGATGCCTCGCTCGCCCCCCATCTGATACAGAAAATAAAAAGGGTCAGCTACATGTGTATTCATCCGCCATTGAAAATAGTCCCAGCAGAACTGGAAGGATGTTTAAGTGAAATGAATAACTTTTATTGACGACTTGTTTTACCTTCTGGAGTTTGTTGCGGAACTCCACAGCGTGATGATGATCATGGTAATGAGTCACGTTCTGCAGAGAGAAGAAGATCCTGCAGGTTAGCAGCTGTTATCAGTCCATCTCTGAGTGTGTGTGTGTGTGTGTGTGTGAGAGACACTTTCACAGACGGAAACCACAGAAAGTCTTTATCAATATCAACATCAACCACAGCGACATCACACATGAACGCACTGTAAAAGATAACATCTAACCTGAACTTTAACACTCCTTGTTTCTTAAAGGAACAGCTGCTCTTAGATTAGCATAAAGGCTGTGAACAGCAGACAGTGTTTTTTTTTAATGCTAAGCTAAACTTGGATCAGATCTAATGTTTGGATTTGAATGAGTTTTTATGCTAAGCTAACTTTATTAAACACTTACGCAGCCTTGGTCCTGCAGGTCCTCGCTGACGCGGTGCAGGTCCGTCCTCAGCTGGTGCATGCTGTGATGCTCGTTGTCGTGGTGAGGGAGGATGTTGTTCAGGTAGTAGTCGAGGATGTTAGCGTGGAGGCAGCAGATCTTCAAGTGGTCCTACAAGGAGGAAGAGGAGAGATCAGACTGGTGTACTACACTGTAAAAATTTTGTTGGTAAAATGCATTAAAAATACTGACCTGGTCAGTTTTGACTCTTGGCATCAGTCTGATGCTGGCGTCCTCCTCGGTCTGCATATTCTGAGCCTGAAGACACAGACATTTTTTTTTAAATTATTTGTCAATTTAGTTTCCTGTAAAAAATCATTCTGTTGTGTAATTTTTAATATTTGCTTTTGCTGAATAAAACTTTGGACTTTAAGAGAAGCACTTAAAAGAAAAGTATGGAGTGGGATTAGTGCCAAAATGATCTTTTTTAATAATAATATGTGAAATAATAATATGTGATATTTTTAACCTCCATCTTTGATTAAAACTGTTTGCATTTTAATTAAAAAAAAAAAATCACTTACGTGTCGTGACACATCCCGGACGGCATTGAACGTCTTCGGGTCTCGCAGCGGATGGCTGCGCGACGGTTTGATGGGGCTCGCCATCAGCTGGTCGGCCCAGCCAATCAGGAGCAGCGGCAGGAGGACGATCACTGCGGCTGCTGGACGGTGGAAAGAGGCGACTGTGGAGACGATGAGCTTCATGGCTGAGGTGGAGAAATGAATCCTTTCAGAGTGATGATGAGGAAGAGGAGGTAGCTTTCACCTGCAGAACAGAACAGTTTAAGTTTAAACAATAAATCTGAATAAAAATTGTTATGAAGATGCTGCTTCAGTCTGAGCACCAACCTGAGAGCAGGTCGCTGTGAAGACGAGGCTGTGCTGCACCTTTTTATACACATCAACCCTCCGCCCCCTCTGCTCAAATATAGGGCATCCAAAAAACCCCATCTCACACACACACACACACACACAGGTCAGTGCTGAGCGGGTATCTCCGTTTACTGACACAAAAAGTGTCACTCAAGGTGTGTCGGTTTGTCATTGATGTGTCATAGGAAGTGTTCCTCTTTTACTGCGTGTGTGTGTGTAGGTGTGTGTGTAGGTGCGAAGGTGTGTTTGTTCCCAGGTGGATTAAAAACTGGAAATGAGAAATGAGAAAAACTTCCCTGTGAGAGAAAAAAAAAACACGTCTGACCAGTTCCGCCCGGGTCTCATGCTATTATTGGACATTATTGTGTCACATTATGTAACAGCATCTGGTTTATCTCATGTCGAGTTCATCTGTGCAGGTTAGAAAAAGGTTTATTGACATAAACAAACCAGTGTTTATGTCAATAAACAGTGCTAACGTGATTCTTCTGCAACCTCTGCAAAAGAATCATGTTAGCACTGTGCTAACGTGAATCTTCATTATTATTTATTCGAGATTTAAATCACGTTAGCACTGTGCTAACATGATTCTTCTGCAGCCTGTGGTGTTGAGGTTAATGTAATTTTTCAGCAATACATTTAGTGGGAACTGTGTTAGCATTTTAGCGTGCTAATATTTGCTAGCAGTGAATCGAAAGATGTCGAGATTTCTTTTTCATTCTGCAATCAAGTTGTGCAGCTAGCATCGCTAGTTTTCACTCCGATGCTAAATGTCTAAACAGCGCCATCATGTGGTCACTTCAACAAAACACCTCATCACCTAAAATCTATGCAACAAAATGACTTAAAATTGTTATTAGTCATTATTAGTGATCATAGCATATTAGCATATAGCAAACATTATTAGACAGCTCACAGATCAAACTCTGGGATGAATTAATAAATAAATAAAGATAAAGTTTTGTAACCTCTGTTATGTGAAGCCATGTCTGTAAACAATATCTCAGAGGGAAGCTGATCCACCACAAAAATTATCAGAGAATCTAAAGGGAGCTGGAGTGGATCCCTGCGGGACGCCGCTACACGCCAAAAGGTCTGCCGCCTCCGCCTATCAGCCAGATCAATCAGTGATACTTCAGGGCCCATAATGACACTAACACCTACTCGCTGATTGATGCCGACGCCCAGTTTCCCTCTCCATGTTATTGGCCCGTTTTTCCTGGTTGGTTTCTTTCCAGATTTGAGGTGAAGGATCGAGTGGCCGGCTTAGTTTTCTTAGTGTGAAGGTGTCACCAGAGAGAGGATTAGCTGCTGCAAAACTCAAATTTCACATCATCATCAAAATGTTTCGGCCATTTTGCAGCAGCAGGGTTTCCTCATCAGTCCGCCGACTCGGCTTTCGGTAAGCGATCAATCGGTTCCATAAATGCATCAGATCAGGCGTGACATCACTCTGCGTCATATGAAAAATGATCGGTGATGACATGTTGCAACATGTTGGATGTTTGAAGAGAAGTAGAACACCCAGTTAACAATGAAAGACCACAGAAGAAGAACTGATGATAAAACAAAAAAAACCCCAGAAGCAAGTGTTTGGAAAAATCATTTCAGAGATGAAATTTTGCTGCAACAAATATCCTGCCTTTATGATGACTGTTTGAATTTAACCACAACATAGTGATGCACCGCACTTCCTGTTCTCCTTAAACACACAGTGAGAAACCAGCACATCAGATTTTTATAGCATCTTAATATGAATTCATTTGATTATTGATGACAGAAACACTTAAAAAAGGAAGTGATCAGATTTTATATGCATTTATATTTTATATCTAAAAGATCAAAGGTCAACTCATTTTACAATTATTAGTAGTTTTAAACTACGTAATTCACAAAAATGTTCTTAAATATCCTGCTGGTGCAACTATCAATGGGCCCTCCACACACACACACTCTGATGAAATCACAGGAGGGAACACACACACGCCCTCACATTTACATTGTTTGCTCTGGCCTGTACATTGTTATGAGGGGAATCCACCTGCTGTATATCCATTGTGTGTTTGCATAGAGCGCGGCGGGCTGTACGGTAATCATCACTTCCTGTATTAGAAAGTGATGGCATAAGCAGAAAGCACAGGAAATATTCCCAGGAATATCACAGTAAATTCCACCTCATCAAAACTAACTTTATTTTTGACATTGTATTTGTGGTTTTTGATGCATGTAAATATACAAAGTGATCTTTCCGTTGGTCCTTGAATGCATCGTATCTTAACAGACTTCAGTGTGAAAATCTAACAAATATAATTTACATTATTCTACATGTCTAATCTAATAATAAACATGATTCTGTAAAGATCAAAAAGCATGATGGACTCACATGCGACCCGCAGTCACATGACCCAAGTGCAAACTCCTATAAAAAAACATTTAAATTAACCTATGGAACACACTATCCATTCTACAGGCTTTGTTTCCATGGCAACAGCGGAGTCACCTTTTCCCCCAAAAGTTGTCCCGTCTCTTCTGTGCGCGCTCCAGGACGGCCGACGCCATGGAGCAGGAGGCCGCTGAACGCCATGACATCACAGAGAGGCGGTCGTCTAGGCAACACACACATTGTTAATAATAACTGCAAGTTACATTGTTTTGCAAGTTTTATTTTGAAGGGATTCACCTTCATCTGGGGTGCAGCCGCCTCCCGGACACGGCAACTCCCGGAACCTCAGACCCAGCTCGCCTGAGGAGACACAGGAAGCGCCGGTCGATAAGAACCAAACAGAGATTATTATGATCTGCAGCTTTAAATCATGTATCTGTGTTTGGTCAAAGGAGAAACAGGATCGCTGAAATGTGAGCTGATGAGAAAACGGCGCTGAAAAGAAAGAAGGAAGTGAAGAGCGCAGCGGGACAGTCCCTGCGCCTGCCGAGAAGCTCGGCTCCATCTGGCACCGACTCCTGGTTCAGACATTCTTGCGGTCAGTCACCCCTCCCACCCTGCTATCTGAGTTCTGCTCTTGTTTTGACCCTCTGAAACACTGAATGCATCCTTAAAACATAAAAATCCCCAAACTGATAGCGTTCAACTTTCCCGATGTCTTTGAATGCATCATGTGGAAATCTTAACTAAGTGTTTCATTAACCTATGCTATGTGTGTGTTAACAACCAGGAAGTCATGATGGAGCAACAGTCAGATGACACTCTCACCGTTGTGCTGGAAGTCCGGATGTCTCAGAGTTCCTTGGATGCAGTGCGGAGGTGGTGCGGGAGGGGGCGGAACTGCAGGGGATGGGGGCGTCTGCTTCGCCCTGATCGGTTTAGAGGAGGGACTGGCGGCTTCTTTGTGGACGGGGGAGGAGGCGGGGCTGTTCTCTGACCACGCCTCTTTTGGTTTGATCGGGGTGTAGGCGGCGGGCCTAACCCCCGTTACCGTGGAAACAGCGGAGCCGCATCTCTGCAGACAGGAAGTGCGTCCTCAGTGTCATCGCAAAAATATATATGGTGCGTTATTAGAAAGTCGTACCTGCTGTTTGTGTGGAGACGGATCATCAGAGCTCTGAGGCTTCCCAACCAGGATGGCGCCTCCTGGAGGACAGATCAGAGCTGTGTGTGTTTATGTGTGTGTGTGTGTGAGGGGTCCTCATGGAAACGGTGTGTGTGTGTGTGTGTGTGTGTGTGTGTACCTGCAGCAGGTGTGGTGAGGTCGTGATGAGTCCTCTGAACCGGCCTCATTTTCAGCCTGGGAGTCGGCAGCCGTCCCTCTTCACTTTAAGCACACACACACACACACAGAGTTCCTGAGAAACTGCAGCGCTGCTTTGATCCGAGTTTGGCAGGATGACACACTTTGACGTTGACACACTTCGTTGTATTTGTGTTTTTAAAGCCTTGTGTGTTGTTGGCAGCTCCTTGCTATGTAATGTGATCATGATTTTTTTTTCAATTTCATATTATCCCAGTGACACAGATGTGGATATGATAGCTAGCTAACTTGTCCAACTAGTTCAAAGCTAACATGATGCCGTCTTGGATATTAGCCAACACTAAATTAATGTGAGGACACAAAGCTAACAAGGCGCTAGCTGTCACTTAGCTCTCCTACATTCATCTGGCTAGAATCAGAAGGAAACATACTCCTCTGTGTCTTCTTCTTCTTCTTCTTCCTCTTCCCAGGCCGAGTGCCGCTCAGCAGGAGGACCTGGATTCCCGTCTGTTTGTGTCTTCTTGTTTGTGTGTCGTGTTGAGCCCACAGCAGACGACCTCCGGCTGGAGTTACTGAAACCAAAGACAGAAATCAGTCTTGGGGGTTTCGCTCCAGCTGTCACGTCCTTCCTGTCGTACCTGTTCAGGTCCAGGGCCTCCACGCAGGAGGTGCTGCGGCTGTGTGGCTCGGGGGAGAGGTCGGAGGCGAGGTGGGGGGTGGTGGGGTCCGTGTCCGTGGTGTCCGCGGGCTCCCACAGAGCGTTGTGTTCCGACTGCAGCTGGCCCAGGTGGTGTCTGGAGAAGTTGGCCCCCCAGGCGCGGTGGCGGTATGACAGGGCCTTCTGCTGCCGCTCCTTCACCGACACACACCGTTCATTCAGCAGTGTATACGTGGAGAAAACAAATTGATTTGAATTATGTTATAATCCAAAACACAATGGAGGAATCTGATTGGCTGCTTGACATGCTAACTTCCTGGTTGGGCTATTTTTTTTTTAAACAAGGCCATTTGAATGGTTATTACTTCCTTCTCTTTAGATGCTCTTATTTTGAAAGTGTGTGTCGTTTATTTCTGGTTCCTGGTTTGAACCTGCCGGCTGGGATTTTTCCTGGGTTCTCCGCCACCCTCACAAATTCCAGAGATGTTTGGGTAATTAGAGGCTTTAAACTGTCGTAGTGTCGATGTGACTGAACACATCAGGACACCTGATCCGTTTCAAACCTCCAGTTACGGTTGAATCGGAGCTGCAGATTCTGGTAAACCTGACAGTGACCTGAGCCTGACCCCAGACCCCGATTTTTAAAGCTAACCTCAGCCCAGAGATGAGCCGTAAACCTGCTCTGACTGCTGACTTGTGCGTTTGTGGCTCTTATCGTTTCCTCTGCACACACACACAGATTGTGATGTCAGCTGATGACTTCACTGCGCACACACACACTGGGTCAAACATTCACCGGGTGGAAAAACTGGTTTAAACTCAGTTTAAATGGTGAAAAATAGAATAACAACATAAATGCTGAAGATCAGAAAAGTCACATGTCCCAAAGTCTGAGGCTCTTTGACCACATAACCACACATTCACAGGATAAAGTTGCACACACTTTAAAATCAGAACAAAAATGAGCTTCAGAAGCTGTTTCAGGTTCAGGGAAGGTGAGACGTTTTTTCAGCCGTTTGATGTTTTCAAATGAACTCAGCTAAAATGTGCAGGCTCAATGTCCCCTCCTCAACAACAACTTTCCACTGTGTGTCTGTGTGTCTGTGTGTGTGTGTGTGTATGTGTGTGTGTGTGTGACTAACAGTGAGCCGTTTCTCTGAAATGAACCTCTGTGGTTTAACTGCTGAAAACTGAGGTTTTCCATCACAAACACTGACATTGTGTAAGTCCCCCCAAACACAGTGAGAGTGATCAGAGATATTGATCCAATATTAGGATTACATCAATATGCTGCATCTATGTAACTATGTATGTGTGTAGCCGCTGTCGCACTGTGACATAATCATCCGAAATTTCTGACCGACTATGGGGCAGGCGGTGATCTGTGAGTCCTGACCTGGTGTGCGCGTCTGTCTGTGGCTCCGCCTCCCTCTGGGATCCTGTGTCCTCGCTGCACCTGAGGAGGAGGAGGTGTGGCCCTCAGAGGCGACGGTGCTTTCTCTTCTCTCTGCGGCTCGGCCTGCTGAGGGCGGGGCTTGTTCTCTGACTCCTTCCTCCTCCTCCTGTTGATCTGCAGGTGGGAACAGATCATTCATTCAAAGCAGACTAATTCATTCAGGTGTCAGAGCGAGAGCATATATATATACCTTGTGTGTGTGGAAAAGCGGGACTCTTTGGAGTTCCAGATGTTTCCGAAGGCTCGGTCCAGTGGGCGGCGCCTGACCCAGGAAGCTCCGTCGATACTCTGTCTCCATGGGAACGGGGTTTTTCTTAAAGGGGGGGACAGACCTGCTGCTGGAGTACAGCACCTGCAGGAAGGGGTCAAAGGTCACAGGACAGAGAACGCATCACAATGAAACAACTGGTTCAGTCCTCTGTGAGGTCACCTGTGACGGTTCAACCAGTTCAAACCATGATTAGAACCATGTGCTGCCACCCAGTGCACACACAGGGGAACTACACCTCATCCCAGCTGTGATTAAGGATCGGCTGCTAAACTCCTTGAAGAAAACTGATATTTTATTTTGCAATGATTCTTTATGGATGTTCAATAGTACTTTCCTTTATTAATTGATTTTCGATTGGTTGATTTTTCCTCACCATGAATTTGATTGATTTAATAAATAAAAGTGTCTGTTTAACTTTGTACTTTCTGGCAAACTGGTCTGTGGTTCAGACTAAATGCTGCCCCCTGCTGGACAGAAAACACTCAGAGCTGTTCTGGATGTGACTGAAACTGAAGGAGGAGTGACTCTCCTGTTTGATTCACAGTGATCTGACCTGTTCTGCAGTCAGTATGGGTGAAGCAGCCATCACAGGCTTCTTCCAGCTGAACTGTCTGTGGTACTCAGACATCTGACCTGCTGCCCTCTGACCTCCTGACCTCAGCCCAGCCCTCCGCCGCAGCGCGTGCTCCACCTGCAACACCAGAAGTAATGTTGATCCATCGGTTTGACATTCAAGCACAGGAAGCCACGGATTCCAGTCTGCTCACCTCGCCGGGCGCCCGCTGCTGCCCGTCCGGTGCTGATGTCACAGGTTGGCTGGGCTGTGATTGGCTGACGGGCTTTGCTGAGGTAACAGGTTGCTGTGGCTTTTTAGTTGGAGGCTCTGGGTCTGCAGCAGGTCGTGGTGCTAGAGGTGTTTCAGGCTCAGCAGGAGGTCCGGGGTTCACCACAGCCGCCGTAGATGGTTTGGACTCCCTCTTGTGGGCTGAGCGGCTCCTGGATGCTGGTACAGGTGGAGCGTTTTATCATGTTTTTGCTAACTAGTTTTGGCTAGTTCATCTACAGATCAAATATTCACAGCGGGCTTTCTACCAGCAGGGGGCGCCTTTCTGTGCACAGCTGGCTCAGCCACAGGGTAGTGATCTTCAGGCAGACACATCAGAGAGCTGCAGGACCGAGCTGGACCGAGCCGCTTCCGCCGCTGCAGAGCAGGTTCCCTGCTGATACCTGACAGACAAACAGAGGGCAAACTTTGTTTTAAATTGAATAATCCATTCTACCTTCACCCTTCTCAGGTTCTTCTTACCCATGTGGTCTGAGCGGAGTCCAGCCAGAGGGGTACAGCGCTGAGGAGACACACTTCTGGATCGGGGGACGCTGTAGCTCTTCTGATATTCACTCTGACACTGAATCAAACACACAAAAATGCAGCAGTGCTACACAACAATGTGCAGACTACAGAAGCTCAGATTAATAATGACAGTATGTTTAGCAATATAGTAAACATACAATAGAGATGAACATCAAAACAGTCCAGAATGTCACTGAGAGTACTTCACGTTCCTCTCCCTCTCTGAATGTTATGCTAAACTGGATTAGCCTGATCAGATTAAAACCATATTAATCCCGACTCTGCTGTCTCGTGCAGGTTTGTGATCATATTTACTACAAACTCTTCACTTCAGTCACTAACACGTCATAAATACTCGCAGGTACAGATTCTAGTCGCAGAATTGTTTCTTTTTTTACCTTGAAGCGGACCGTCATGGCGCCCCTCAATGCGGAACAAACTCCGCGAGAAGTCGCTCCTTGGTCATCACACAGCGAGATGAATTCCTTATCTCGACGGTAAATAAAGTTAAACTCACACAACTAAGTCAGAACTGCTCTAAAAAAAAGCAGCTACACGTCTCCCCGTCTGTCCCTTCGGTTACAGCAACAAGCCGCCGCCGTTGCCATGACAGCTCCTCAAGCGCAGGCGCATTCACAGAGAACGTGGTTGCGTACGACGTCAGCCGGAAGTCCTTCTCAAATCACAACGTAAACATTGTAAACAATGAAAAAGTTTTATTTTTTGAATCGATTTAGACAAAAGGGTTGTTTATTCTGTTTGTTTATTCTACTTTAACAAAATTACAAATGTATGATGCGTTATGTTTATGGTTCATATATATATATATATA
>JAVQJX010003576.1:0-12065 GCA_036025115.1 Ambassis agassizii | reverse complement strand
AGGGTCTGGCTCCAACAGTGAGTCAGTCCTCATAGACTCATGTTAAAATGTCCAACGTGTCCAGCAGAAATCAACATGTTTACAGCCTGGTTCAACAACTGGTTCTACAGAAACCTGTGGGTGATGCCACAAAGTCCAACTAAACTCAGGGTTAATCCAAGTGCAGGCAAAGAGGTGGAGCTGAGTCTGTTTGTTGTTTGTTAGCTCCAAATATGACTTGATAGCTGCTGTATGTTAAGATCTGAGACACAAATTGTTGTTGGATTGGTGGATGTTGTTTTTGCAGCTGTTCGAGTGTTGACAGAACCATGAAGCTGCTTCATTATCCTGACTGGTTGGAGCTCTTTACAGGAAGCTGGTGAGAGTTCATGATGGCAAACAGAGTTCAGAGTGTGTGTCTGTGTGTGTGTGTGTCCTCGGATGATGCAGAAGCTGCTCTGCCTTCTGAAGAATTCATTGAGAAAAGGAAGTGAACATTTAGAGCTGAAACAGAACATTTGTGAATAAAGTTTAGAGAAGGAAAGAGCTTCCCTCTGAGCGGTGCTCAGGGTCACAGGTCTGATGAGCAGCAGCTTTGTTGTGGTGCTGCAGTCTGGAAACAGGGTGTGTGTGTCACTGAACAGCCTGATGTGTTACAGGAAAATTCATGAGAAATGTTTGTTTGTTTTCTCAGGAACAGGTGACGCCATCGTCATGGAAACGGTGTTTGTTTGCATTTTGTTCTGCAGGTTAGAATCAGGAAGCAGCTCGATCTGCTCAGTCTGAGAGAAATGTGTGCAGGAAGCCATGATGCAGTCACATGACCAACACGTCTCCTGTCCCCTCTCAGCTTGCAGTGATGGCTCGTTCGGGGCAGCAGGGCGAGATGACGGAGTACAGGAAGATCCTGATCAAACGGGACTTGGAGATGGGCGTGGTGATGACGGTGTTCCGGCAGAAGGCGGAGCGTCTCACCGTGCAGGTCATCATGGAGACCCGGCAGGTGGCGTGGAGCCGCACCGCAGACAAGACCAACGGCGTCTGTGAGTAAATCTCTAATCTGCTGTGACACCATGGTGGCAGCACCTGGGCGTCAGCTTCACTGCAGAACAGCATTTCAACACACTGAAAATCATGTCAAAGAAAGGTGGCGCTGTTCAGCCATTTGGTGTGGAGACCCGCAAAACGTGGAGCATCAGGCTCAGCTTCACACATCGGCCATGTTTTCTGGGTTTCCTGCAGCCTCACAGTGAACACAGGAGCACTATGAATCATGGGAAATGTTGGCATCATGAAGGATTCATGTCTGTTTCAGTGGACCTGTTTGAGATCAGAGAGATCCGTCCGGGGAGGAACTCCAAAGACTTTGAGCGCTTTAAAGACGGGAAGGACAAACACGAGGAGAACAGCTGCTTCACCATCTTCTACGGCTCACAGTTCGTTCTGAGCACGCTCAGTCTGGGAGGTGAAGCTTCACTCACTGTTGTTTGTATAGATTAGTTTGTTCCAGGAAGTGCACGGGGCTCCAGGTGTGAATAATAATCACCATCTGATTTGTTTCAGGTGTAAACAGGAAGCCTGATGAGGATCAGGTGATTGAATGCAGCACAGTAACACTGTCCTTTATGTTCCAGCTGATTCTGTGGACGAGGCGCAAAAATGGCTGATAGGACTCGACCTGCTGAGGGAGGAGACTCTGGCAGCTCCGACTCCTGTTCTTATAGAGAGGTACATGTGACCTTTGGATGGAACACCAGCTCTGCGATGTGTGTGCTATTAGCTTCTGCTAAAGCTAGCAATCGGCAAATTACAAACACTTTGTGCAACTTAAGCTAGTGCAGCAGTTTGTATATTATATTAGCGCTGTATGCTAACACAGTTTACATAAGCTGCTGTGTGTGTTAAGGACTCTGCGGTCAGGAACAGACTCCACCGCGCCCGGAAGCTGCACCCTGACCAATCAAACAACACGAATGTTTCCATAGCAACCACGACTCTTAGTTAAATTGAATCATATGAATCATACACACAGAATGGCCTCCATGTTTCTGCTTCCTATTCAGTCTGATGAGGTCAGAGGTCAGGTGGTCTTCCTCATCAAACTGATCGTTTCTTTGAGCTTCATCAATGATCAGTGAATGGAAGTTTGATCACTGATGTTTTGATCGATCGATCGGTCAGTAATGCAAACAGATTGATGTGTGCTCTCGTCCCTGCAGCTGGCTGAGGAAGCAGATGTATTCTGTCAATCAAACCAAGACGAACAGGTAAACAAACCTCCTTTACTGATGGAACGATGGTCGCCAGGCGTCAGGCCGCCATCTTTGATTTCTTTGTCCTTCACAGCATCACCATGAAAGAACTGAAGGCTCTGCTGCCGCTGCTCAACTACAAGACGCCCTGCTCACGAGTCCTCAAAGACAAGTTCCAGGTTTTTAAGGACGTCCTAATTGATCAGTGATGGACTCGTGATTGATCAGGATTAAATGTTCTGTTCTCCTCTGACAGGAAGTGGGAGCGAAGAAGGACCGGCTGGACTTTGAGCAGTTTCATAAGTTTTATAATCTCATCATGTTTGAGCAGAACGAGGTTAGTGATGATTGATTGATTGATTGATTGATTGATTGATTGATTGATGCTTTGATTAATTAATTAATGTGTGTTTTTTGCAGATCCTTGATGAGTTCAAAAAGGAGTCGTGTGCTTTTATTTTGGGGTGAGTTCCTGTTTTTTTTCTGGACAAATTCACACCTTGTTTGTTTGTTTGTTTGTTTATTGTTTGTTTGTTTGTTGACAGTAACACGGATAAGCCGGACGGCTCGGCCGTCCTGCTGCATGACTTCCAAAGATTCCTGGTCTATGAGCAGAAGGTCAGACAGGACTCCTTCACAGCAGCATTAACGTCCTTCAGGCTCTCAGGTGTCCTCTCTCTGTCCCTGCAGGAGTCCTGGGCCAGCGACCTGAACCAGGTCCGAGAGCTGATGACCACCTTCATCGATGACACCATGAGGAAGACCAACGACCCCGAGTTCACAGTCAGCGAGGTGGATCTCACTGTCAGATGCTGTGTCTCACTGCTGTCCTCTGTCTGTAACCTGTCCTTCTCGTTGTCCTCTCTTAGTTCCTCAGCTTCCTGTTTTCCAAAGAGAACTCCGTGTGGGACAAGAAGTTCTCTGAGATCAGCAACCTGGACATGAACAACCCCCTGTCCCACTACTGGATCAGCTCCTCACACAACACGTCAGTTTGACTCGTTTGTGGACGTTTTGTGTCCCTTTTTGTGTCTCTCTGGTCTTCAGTGATGTCTCCTGCTGTCCTTCAGGTACCTGACGGGGGACCAGTTTCGCAGCGAGTCGTCCACAGAGGCCTACGTGCGCTGTCTCCGTCTGGGCTGTCGCTGTGTTGAATGTCAGTATGAGGCCTCCACAGCTGAGCCTGTGTGTGTGATTGTGTGTTTCAGCTGTGTGTGTCTGTGTTGACAGTGGACTGCTGGGAGGGACCCGGGGAGCCAATCATTTACCACGGCTGGACGAGGACGACCAAGATCAAGTTTGAGGACGTTGTCAAAGCCATCAACGAGCACGCCTTCGTTACCTCGGAGTGAGGCTCACGCAGAGGAGGCGCTGCAGAGCGGGTTTAAGAACAGCTCTGACGAATCTGTCCTCTGTGTCTCAGGTTCCCACTCATCCTGTCCATCGAGGAGCACTGTCCCGTAGAGCAGCAGCGTCAGATGGCTCGGATCTTCAGAGACGTCTTTGGAGACAAACTGCTGAGCGAGCCTGTGGAGCAGATGGCCGATCAGCTGCCGTCACCCACTCAGCTGAAGGGGAAGATCATACTCAAGGTGCTCCTCCTCCTCCTCCTCTTCTCCACCAACTTCTTCCCTCTCTTCCTCCTCCTGACCCTCCTCTCCCTGTTTCAGCATAAGAAGCTCAGTATGGAGGGAGGTGGGATCACTAAAGACTTCAGGAAGGGAGAGAAGCAGGGAGACCTGGAGATCTGGGACTCTGTGGACCAGGTAGGCTCTCCTCATTCTGTCTGCGGATGTTTTACAAATGTTTAATGTTAAATATGTTTGTTTGTGTCCGTCAGCGCTGGAACAAGCACTACTGTGTGATCTCTGAAGACAAGCTGTACTACGCAGAGGAGTACGAGGACGAGGAGGAGGATCCCAGAAAGGTATCCAGACACTCTGCAGCCTCACGCGGCCCGGATCCTCGCTCTGTCTAAACCTCTGTGCGTCTCAGTACCAGGACCTGCACTGCTCAGAGCCGTGGTTCCACGGCCGCATGAAGGACGGCCGGCTGGCGGCGGAGCGGCTCATCCACGATTACTGCGCAGAGACCGGCGGGCAGGACGGGACCTTCCTGGTTCGAGGCAGCGACGCCGTCAAGACGGCCTACACCCTGTCCTTCTGGTAGGAGTCCGGAGCTCGGTGTCACTGCACTGAGGCGGCCATGTTTTAAAGTTTGTTTCAGTTGTGTGTCTGTGTGTCACACCATCACAGCTCCTCCTCCGCTCTTGACACTGGAAACCACACGTGTGCTGGTTTACACCTCAAACAGGGACAGCTGACACAAACTGCACACACACACACAAATTACAAAATGTGACCACACGTTTCCAAAAAGAGTCGGACCTGCTGCAGGTTGGGTTTTATTTGCACATCCAGGTCACGTCTTTTGTGTAGTTTGCACAAACAGAGAAGGATTAGAGGCACTTTTAAATAAATAATAAATAATTTACTTTTGACTTTATTTCTCAGATTAGATTTTCTTGAAACTTTTTGCCATATTTTGTTTCTCTGTCTGCTTTCCTGTTGTGTAACTGTTTTTGTGTAACTCTCTGTGTGTCAGTCGGTTTTGTTCCTCACAGCCCTACTCGGCGTGTTTTCCTCTGTGTGTACTTCAGGCGCGGTGGGAGAGTCCAGCACTGTCGGATCCGCTCCGAATGCGAGGGCGGACACACCTTCTTCTTCCTGACTCCAAACCTGCACTTCCCCACCGTGTACTCTCTGATCCAGCACTACCAGGAGTCGCCGCTGCGCTGCCAGGACTTCGAGCTGCGCCTCACGGACGCCGTCCCGAAGCCCGACCCACATCTGCAGGAAGGGTGTGTGTGTGAGACGGCAGACACACTGAGCTCGTTCTGCGTGCTGCTGACACACAGGTGTTGTTTGTGCTCTGCAGGTGGTTCTACGGCAACCTGAGCCGAGGCCAGGCCGAGGATTACCTGATGAGGATCCCCAGAGACGGAGCCTTCCTCATCCGGCAGAGAGAGGGGGAGGCAGACTCCTTCGCCATCACGTTCAGGTACCACAAACAGTCCGTCTGTGCGGGGTTGTGTCGGTCTGTAGCCGCCTCACGTCTCTGGTTTTGTCTCTCAGAGGTGACGGTAAAGTCAAACACTGCCGCATCCTGAAGGAGGGCAACATGTACCTGCTGGGCACCACCACAGAGTTCCAGAGCCTGGTGGAGCTGGTCAACTACTTCAAGAAGAAGCCGCTGTACCGTAAGATCAAGCTGAGATACCCGGTCACGCCGGAGCTGGTGGAGCGCTTCAGCACGGTGAGCTGCTGCAGTCATCCACACGTTCAGACAGCAGAGCGTCCTGCTAACAGTCAGCTGTGCTTCACAGGAGAAGAACTGCGGCTCGCTGTACGACGTGAAGACGTACGTGGAACCCAACGAGATCGAGCCGGCGCTGGTCTGTATGCACAGAAACGACCGAACCAAACCAGATCAGACAGCTTTATGTTGTGTCCAACTGAAATGTGTGTGTGTGTGTGTGTGTGTGTGTGTAGCCTCAGAACACTGTCAGAGCGTTGTACACCTACCAGGCTAAGAGGCCGGACGAACTCAGCTTCAACAAAGGAGCTCTGATCCACAACGTGTCCAAAGAGAACGACGGATGGTGAGTCCACATCCTGCGTGAGGAGGACGGGGACATGTCTCTGAGCCGCTCTGACTGTCTGCTGTCTCTGCAGGTGGAAGGGTGACTACGGTGGAAAGATCCAGCTGTTCTTTCCTGCTAACTACGTGGAGTCCGTGTCCAACAACAGCCAGGCTGACGCCGCTTCACAGGTCAGGCCGCTGTCCGACTGCACGTTCGCTCTGTGTACAGACAGAAAATAATGTGTGTGTGTGTCAAACAGGACATGGAGGACAACCCGCTGGGTGAGCTGTGTAAGGGGGTTGTGGACATCTCCAAGTGCAACGTCCAACACTGTGAGTCCACTTTGAGTCTGTCTGATGCAAGTTTCCGCCATCTTTGTCGTCCTTCCTCTGTCAGTGTGGCAGGACTGTTGTTTTGCAACCCAACTCAGAGCAGGAAGTGAACCAGACAGCAAAGTGATCAGGAGTTTATCAGCTTCATGAGCATGAGCATGCTGGCACTTCCTGTTGTTGTGGTGCTCGGTGTGAACCTGTCCTCGTCTCTTTGTCTCTGTCCCTTCACGTTTCTAGTGAAGAGCGGTAAAAACGGGAAGCCCCACGTGCTGAGCCTGGTGGACTCCCAGGAGGACGACGTGCAGTTCGATGTGGCCTCAAACACGCTGGAGGAGCTGTTCGAGTGGTACCAGGTGGCGTGGGACATCACGCAGAGGGCCATGAGCCAGCAGTACCACCGCGAGCAGGAGGTCAGTGTCTCTGAGCTGAGAGCTGAGTGGGGGTTCAAAGCAGTGTGTGAAACACAATGCAAAACCACAGAGAGCTGTTTCACCGGTGGTCTGTCGCCATACAAACAGGAAGTGGTTTTTTTTTCTGTCCAATCTTAGATGAAACAGCAGGAGGAAGTGGAGAAAAAGGCAGACGTTGCCATGGAGATGTCTGACCTGGTGGTCTACTGTCAGCCCCGCAGCAAGGAGAAGGACCGCTTCGGTAAACACACACACACACACACTACACAAACAGAGGCTGTGCGTGTCTGCAGCTCTTCAGCTACCTTTACTGTGAACCTGCAGTGCAACAGGATGTGACCAAAGGGAAAGAACACACACAGCTTCCTGTGTTGCACAGCTCATGACACAAACCTGAGAATCCAGACTGTACCAAAGCACAACCAGACGCTCACTCTGTGGTTGCATCTCACATGTGTAGACTGTATATGAAGATGGATGACTGACAGCCCCCCTCGCCCCCTCTTAAAGGGACACAGAAAAACTTTTAGTTTTTAATCACACACTGATACAACAATGTGGAGTTTTTTGACTCACTGGCTCCCCCTACAGTGTGATCAAACATGTCATCAGAACTGTCATCAATTAGCTAGCATGTTAGCTTCCAGCTAGCAGCAGGTCATCAGTCAGCATCCCTCCAGGTTTGCGCTCTGTGTGAACACAGAGGATGTGAGCATGCTCAGTGGCCTGTCGTTCTGTTGTGTGTGTCTCCGTGGTTACAAGTTCCTTTAAACAGTGTTTTCAGTTTGTGTGGATCGTTTGTAGTCCTTTGTACGGACGTGTTCCTCAGAGTTTCCTGGTGCCAGTGCAGAGATACTAAGATGGAGGTCACTCAGTCTGTGGTGCGTTGATGAACCATCAGACTTTTTTTTTTTTTTTTAATCCGTCCCGCCTCTACAGACAGCTACAGCTACAAAGAGATCCGCTCCTTTGTGGAGAACAAGTTACCAGGAAAGGGCCGCACCAAAGACTTCCTGCAGTACAACCGCAAAGCGCTGAGCCGCATCTACCCGAAAGGCCAGCGGGTGGAGTCCTCCAACTACGACCCGTACCCGATGTGGGCCCTCGGGTGTCACATGGTGGCTCTCAACTATCAGACTGCAGGTAAAGGACACGGAGGTGTGACAGGCTGACAGAGTGTGTGTGCAGCAGAGCTTCACATCACGTGTGTGTGTCCACACAGATAAATACATACAGCTGAACAGCGCCCTCTTCAGTCTGAATGGATGCACAGGATACGTGCTGCAGCCGGAGCTCATACGCACCGACGGCTACGACCCCTATCAGGAAAAGAAGAAGATCAAGTACAACATCATGGTCAGGGTAAGTCACACACACACACACACAGAGTCTGGATCAGCTGGTCAGACCGTCATGAAGGCAGGTGTTTGTCGTGTGCAGGTGATCGCCGCCCGGCACCTTCCTAAACCGGGCCGCAGCATCGCCAGTCCGTTTGTGGAGATCGAGCTGTGCGGACACACGGAGGAGAAGTTCAAGACCATCGTCTATCGTAAGAGGGGGGTCTGGACTGAGCTCACTGTTCAGGGGACTTTTTCTTTCTTTTGTTTGAAGGCTGAACTTGTTTGTTTTCCACAGGAGACAACGGTCTGACCCCGGTGTGGAAAACCCCCACTGAGTCTGTGACCTTCTCTGTGTACGAGCCCGAACTCACCTTCCTCCGCTTTGTGGTCAACGAGGAGGACATGTTCTCAGACCCAAACTTCCTGGCTCAGGCTACGTTTCCTGTCAAAGGCCTGCGCTCAGGTGGGAGCCCACACACACACACACACACACACACACACACACACACCAACATCAACCTGTTGTGACTCATGTGACTTCTTCAGGTTACCGCTCCGTCCCTCTAAAGAACGGTTACAACGAGGACCTGGAACTCGCCTCTCTGCTGGTCTACATCAACATACAGCAAGCAGGGGTGAGCGCACACACACACACACACACACACACACACACACACACACACACACACACACACACACACACACACACAGTCAGAGTATTTCTGAGACTCTGCCGCCTCCTGCAGAGAACTGAGGAGGAGCTGTACTCGTCCTCCAACCAGCTGAAGAAGAAGCAGTCTGAGGTCGGCGAGCCCTTCCTGTACGACACACACACCAACCTGCAGCGCCCCCCCCTGCCTCGTTCACAACACAACAACCTCATGAGGGAGTACAGCACCAGCGAGAAACAAAGGTACAACCTCAGCCACCACAGGGGGGCGATACGGAGCTCCCATGAGCTAAATGTAGGAAACCATGAAGATAAAGAGTTTGAACATGATTTTTGTCTCTGTTGCCATGGCAACTGTTTGACCACAAAACAGGAAGTGGCAATAACTCAGCAAACTTAACATGTATTTACATGTTTGCACAGCAGACTTCTGTGGTAGTCATACCGCCACCTAGTGGGAACAGGAAGACAGAGTAACATGAATATCACAAGCTGAGTTGTGCACTGCCATCTTGTGGCCACAGGGAGAAGTGCATGTTGTGTGTCCACAGTTTGACTCTTAATGCCGGGATTTTATTTCAAATGTAAAAAAAAAAAATTATTTTAATTTTTTTTCCTCTGCAGGACAAAAGAGAAGAAGATAAACAACAGTAAGTTTTACTCCTGAGGCTCACCGGTCCACGTGTGGTTCAAAGAAACAACCATCCAACATGAAGCCACAAATGTTTTTATATTTATTTAAGATGAAAATAAAAGTGTGTGATCTTTGGAAATTTTAGCCTTTGAGTTGAGCTGCAGACATCCAGCGTAGTTCGAAATAATCAAACTGCATCATGTTACACTGATGGTATTTATTTCTAATGAAACAGTGACTACGCCTGTGTGAGATCACCTCCATGTGTCTGCAGTGCAGCCAGCTTTCTGTTGAAATGATAAAGAGGTTTTGTTTGTTTTTGTTTTTTTGGTGTGACATTATTTTCTCTCTACTGTGTGTGATGTCATTAATGAAACTTAATTTCCTGCATTTAATATGAACACAGACGATGTTTTTAGGTCTGCATAAATACTGGATGAAATCAATAAAGTGAGCTTGGCGATGATGTCTTATTTTTTAGCAGTCAGGTCACATGGTCCAAACAAACCCCGCCCATCCCTGTTTCGTAAAAAAGACAATCATTTCAAACACATTCTTCAAATGAACTCGTGATGTTTTTATTTAAAGTGCACAAAGCTGCTTCTTACCGTTTCCTCTTGTTTACACTGCGCCACTGATGGCGCCGCTGCCGGAGTCGAGGTTCTCGGAGAAAACGCTCCAACTGACAGGAAAAACAGAGAAACGTTAAAAGTTAAATGTTCGATTTTATTTCACTGCTGTTCTATCATGGAATGCGCTTTTAAGTTTTTAGTTGTTCTAATTTAAATCAGTGGTTGAGATTATCCTGAATGCTACATGTTAGCCGCTTTCCCCAAACCTCTGCCGCCGCCATCTTGGGACAGGCACGTCGAGTTTACAATGTTAATCAATGGATCCAGGAGTCAATAGTATAATCATGTTTCGCTCTCACTGATTGGTTTGCTACAAATGACAGGTTTATAGGATATTGTGTTCAATTAAATAAATGTTGCTTTACCAACTGTTATTCATCAGTATTTGGTTTGAATTGATTTGTTGTTTTGTCACTCTGTGTCTGTGCTAAGCTAACCAGGCTATCCCTTACAGTTGAAACAATTGAATTGGAGCTGATTATAGTTTAATAGAAGAACAGTTTTGTTGTTTAATTTATCTTCAGTAAGTTGCAGTCAGGCTGCATGTTTCAGATTGACAAGTGATCCTGGGACTGGTATCTTCTGGTTTGAACAAAGCCACTCTGCCGATTCAAATCACATGCTGCTCTCAGCACTACTGACCTTGTGAAGGAAAATAGTAGTCCTGATGCAGAAGCCGAGTACCAAGTACCAAGTCATGTTTATCTGCAACTTAGGTGATGACGAGATTATGAGCATTTGCAGGAAGGAGGGTTTTTTTTTTGCACAAGGTTGCTGTTCTTCTGTGGTCTCAGCTATGAGGTCCAACCCCTCTCATCTGACAAAGCAGGAAATGAGTGTGAACAAAGTGCAGGATTCAGGAGTGAAGCAGCTGCAGCTTTATGGAAAGACCTCACTGTGGACTAGAGACTCTGAGGGCAGGCACCTTGTTGTGTGCTGCAGTTTAGTTTCTGTCCCAGAAAACAAATCCTGGCAGATTTTTTGGTTCATGCAGCTAAAAGCTGAAATAAAACTTGGTATAACCTCCAATACAGCATCAATATTAAACTTTAAAAATGATCCCATATCTCACCGGCTGCATCACTCTGAGTCTCTAAAATATCCTGCTGGTCATGTGTGTCCTCATTCACCTTCAACGTTTTCGAGCCAGTGCATTCTGGGAGTTGGTGTTTTGAGCCCTTTGGGTTTCACTGATCAGGATTTGATCAGCGTTTTTTTTTTTGTTTTGTTTTTTGAATTGCATTTGGATGAGTTTAATGGAATGATGGTTTTTCCAGAGCTGAAGAGCCTGATGTTGTGTTTTTTTTAGTTGGTTTCCATCACAGCATCAGTGGCGCCCCCAAGGGGGGGCCAGGGGGGGCCATGGCCACCCCTGGCCCCCCTGGCCCCCCCACAGAATACCCCTGCTCCCTTGCTCAGTGATTAACGGTAATTCCTCCACCTGTGGGGGCGGTGAAGTACCAAAACGTGCAGTCTGCACGAAGAAGCCGAAGAAGAATCGGTGCCGTTTTCTTGATATTTTATTGAATTGAAAAGAAGCTACACTTAATAAACTTTGATCTTTTCAGTTGTTAGCTCGGTCGCCTCACACATTTCGACTCTAATATCCTCCAGCTTCGTTGCCAGAATCTTCTCTGCGCCTCCGCAGTCAGACAGCAGCTTGAAGCTGACTGTCCAGCCAAGTAAAGCTGCTTTATATTTTATACTCCATCACGTTAATGTCAGACCCACACAAATGTCCTGATGTAGCTGTGAAGCCTTCAGACTTCATCTCTCCATTGCGTTGCTTCACGCTGCTTCACCTCCAGAGTAGGAGCGAGTTTATTTCATTGAATGACATGGTGAAAGTTTCGGACACTTGCTGTTTCAGTGATGATGCAGACAGTGAGAGAGAGCGTGCATCGTTTGGTGTTTTCTGTGTTTTTGTCCATAATCACGTCAAGTTTTTAAAGTAGAGACTAGTCCGCTGGTGGGTAGTTAGAGTTTTTGGGAGGCATGTCATGTCAGGCTGCATGTAGGACAGGACGGAGAAATCTGGGATACATACATTTTTGGTAATACAGGGCAACAGGCTAATTAAGCTGCTCTACAATACCGAAACAATAAATATTGAAATAATAGTTGAAATAACGATTTGAAATATTGTGCCTTTTTTTCTGAAGTGTTTGTGTTA
>JAVQJX010003556.1:0-10984 GCA_036025115.1 Ambassis agassizii | reverse complement strand
CTCCCTGACACACACACACACACACACACACACACACACACACACACACACACACACACACACACACACACACACACACACACACACACACACACACACACACACACACACACACACCCTTTACACATTTCCTATCCACACTGACTATTGACTCCTTCCCCATTAATTATCTTTTCCATCAACTAAATTATTTAACCCAATTCAATGCTGATCTTGCCCTCACAGTTTCATTGCACTCACTGCTTTTTTTTTTCTCCAGTGAATAGACAAGTGCTGGTGCAGCACAGGTCAGTGAGAAAACTTCCACACAGAAGTCAATTGAGAGATAGTAATACTCAGTGTGTTAGCTCTTCATTAATAGTTTCTAAAAGACTGCATTCTGTGTATGTGATCGATTTTAAGAATGCACAAAAACATTTTTCACCTATTCGGTATACACTCTGAATGAAGCCAAAAATATTAGTAATGATAATTTAATATAATGTTTTTTCAATCTGTATTTATACTGAAGCCAATTGCTTGTTCGGTGCAAAAAATTAAAATTGAAAGAGATTCCTCAAATGTCAAATATTCCTTTACAGCCTGCTGTGTCTGTCTCTAGCATGTTTCCCTGCAGGGTTAGGTGTGTGCATGCTCCTGTGTGTGTGTCTGTGTAGATCTACAACAATTGTCAGACTGATATGCACAGTGTTGATCAATGACTTGTCAAAGTGATCTGAGAACAAGACACATCCTGGGGAGACATCAGTGCAGAGACAGGCAGCACACAGACAAGTGGGCTGACAGAGAGACAGATAGATGGATGGATATTCACAGGAGAGTGGACAGAGGCTTTCCAATGAAGACATAAGTGGAGAAACTATAGATAAAGCAATGTGTACAGACCTGTATGAAAAAAAGAGAATCAGACGTATCAGCCTTGATTAATGAAATGTGTAGCTGATGGGCAAGTTTACAGCATGTTTGCAGAGCTTCTTCCTTCACTGTGTCCCATAACTCATCAAAAGATAGGTGTTGAGGTAGATGACCTTTTCAATGGATATATAATTCACCACCAATATGTACTTTGCCCTTTACAGTGATGAGCATGGAGTGGGAGTATGAATATTTATAGCTGGGACAATCTCTGGGTTGGTCAGTTGGTCAGTCTGTAGTTGTGTTGGTGTGTCCTCTGCTGACAGCTTCTGTTATGTCAGTGGTCATAAACTAGAGAGACCGGTTGACAAACTGAGTCCAGTAAAATGCTCTGACATGTGGGGTCAGCCTTAAAAATATAAAGACTGGAAGTGTGAGTAATTAAAACTTTAAACTGACAGGTTGATGGGAAAGGTTCACGTTATCAGTGCATATTAAAACATATTGTGAATGCATTGCCAAAAACACCTCACACATTCATATTTTAGATTGAAGCATGCGCCTATGATAACTAATAAGCTCTAGAGTATGAGCTAAATACTACTTAATATTAGTCGATGACAGGCTTGGACTCTCAGCTCAGATCCTTCTAGGCGTGATGTGGCTCACCATGAGAGGTGGAAGCTGTTAATTACAGCAAGTCAGACAAGGTGTCGATAAGAGCATGTGTGGAACTTCATTAGACAGTTTATTTTATTTCATTATGGAGCTGTGTGTGCATCTGTTAATGGTATAATTCCTAATTTTCTGAGTGTTGCGCAGTGGGGAACATTTTGTGATTAGAAAAAAACAAACAGCATTTTTCTGTTAGAGCAAACAGAGAGAGCACTTGTTCTTTTCTTCTTGTCTTTCCTCTGTCACATATATATCCATGCACATAGCCATTATTTGACTATATGTCTCTGTTATAATGGCCAAGGCCATTATATCCTGTAGACTAAAAGGACTCGCCTTGTTGTCACTGTGTTTTCTCTGTGCCTTTGTTGTCTTTTTCCTTTTCCCTGCCCATTATATCATTACTCTTGCTCATCAAGGAAACAGTGTTTTCTGTCTTCCATAAAAAGCTGTGTGTCACTGTGTTTGATAGCGGTGTTTTCAGATCTGATATGGGCAACTGTGTTATTAATATTTCTAGAGCATAGTAAAGGTATATCAGAATAACAGGGGCATTAACTCCTGACCTGTTGCTGGTTTTATATGATGACTGCATGTCAGAAAATTACTGGGTGTGTATGGTTGTTTATCCCCTCTGCCCTCTTTGTGCAGATGTGTGTGTGTTCCTACTAGTATTTAAGACATGAAATACTAAAACAATTTAACGTTTAAGAACTGAGGCCTGGCTGATGATCTGCTGGTATGGATCATCCCAAGAACCCCATTTATATCCTATTAAGTCATTTTCTCTATACCCTCAAAGGTTGCAGTCTAGAGCCAATTAGAGTCTTTCTAATCAACATCTTGACACCTTGGGTCTTGAGTGTCATGGCAAAATATTAGCATTTAGTATGCCAATTAGTGTGTGTGAGTCTGCAGTGCAAGAGAGGGGTTACATGTCGACCTGCATAATAGAAACAGGATACCTCAAGCGAGGACACACGGATGGAAAACGCAGCTGCTTTTACCGAAATAAAAAGACATTTCAGTCGCCCCTCTTCTCTCTCCCGGTTCACCCTTAGAGGTCCCTCAGGTAAGTTTAAGAGACCCTGTCTCAATGGCTCGCTTCACTCTGAGAGGTCTGTACATCACAGTGAATGAATCCTGTCAGTTTTATTACCAGAGGATCAAGGCACCACTGTGAAACAAAACAAAACTGAAAAATAACACACTACATGGACACCCCGCCTCTCCTCTTGAAACAGTCATGCCTGATCTGTTTGTTATCCAACAGGCTTCCTCCTTCTCCGTCACTCAAAGCCTCTCTTAACTTTGCTTCGCTTTACTTGGATCCTGTGCCTGGACTGCTAACATACATAGCTGCCTGTGTGACCTAATCCAAATTTCTGCTTTTACACCCACCTTTTCATTATTCTGGTCAGTCTTCTTTTTTCTCAAAGACAAAGCCCTTTAAGACACACAAACACATCCAAACAGGCTAAATTCATTTGAAATACTGTATTTGAGCCCTTTACTATGTCACACAAATCAGTGGCACGCAGTGGAAAATGTAGATTTTACTGAGCATTTAACACTGTCAGTAAATTATTTGTGTGCTGGCATCTCTCTCTCTCTCTCCAGTATCACCCTGGCTCTCTTTCCCCATTTAATGTTGCTCCCCTAATGACAAGTGGAGGCAGTTTAATCTTCTCTTTTGTCCCTCGGGTCTCCCTTCTTCCCAACACCAGCAGATCAAGTCAGAACAGCGCTGGGCCAACAGACAGAAATTCACTCCCTTGTCGCTATCAATCTCCGCCGCTGTTGACAATAATCCTGATTTGCCTTTCCTTCTTGCTTTCACTCCCAAAGCCCCAGTGCCTCCTGCCCACTTTAGGAAAACAAGGTTTCATTCTGATTGTTACTGACAGCTGAACCTGCAGACTCATCTGCACTGGTTTCAGTGTCACAACACTCCACAGTGTGATCATTGTTGGCCCCGTGTAAGATACAACAACAGTGGTGGAACACAAAGCAGCACTACAATAATGACACACAACCTGATTATAATTGGTGGCAAGCCTGCTGAATGTTGATACAACTAATTTTTCAAATCATCTGAAAAAAAATGATATTGTAGTTTTGTGAGAACATAATGTAAAAGTCAAATTTACATTGTTTTTAAATATGGCCATGTTATAATAATTAATTCATCCTTTAGTGTTTATAAATAACATTACAATTCTGCTTGGACAGAGTTAGAGTTGGAAAACAGACAAAAATCAGGAAACTGCCAATCAGATCAATATATATATCAATATATTTATATCAATATATAAGGTCATTTGACAGCAGGATGAACAGTGATGAACCCTTTTGTTGACATTAATGGGTCTAGAATCGATTCCATTCCATCAGTCCTGCTGATTGATTGTGGCTTTATGAATCATTTTTCTTATGGGCTGTTAACATCGCTCTCAAGAAATACTAAATTATTTGGTTTGGTTTGATTTTAATTGAAAACTTGCTCATCCAGGGATATATTACGATACTTATTTTAGATTTTATCAGCTAAATGTAATGGGGTGAAAGAGCAACATGGTGTAACTAAACAAACTGCTCAAATACAAAACCATGTGCTCCACTTTAGACTATATAATCATTTTCACATATTTCATTGTCATTGAGTTAAGAAATATTTATCTTTAAAAATTACATTTACTTCCACTTCTTTATTCCTTGATTCTTAGAGCATGAGTCAGATGACATTTAATTTACACTTCACTCATACTGCATGTGTCAATAATATTGATGAAGACTGTTGCGATAGTATTTTAAATGTCACACTTAATTGTAAATATGTGCATAAAATGTATAAAATAGACAACTTGTCCACTCAGTTACAATATACAGTATATGGGAGGAGAATGTGACCATGAATTAATCATAAACATCACACATTAAATGTCAGCATCTCCACTGTCTGAGGGGAGGATAAGTAAGCCTGCGTGTCTCACAGGGAAGTCAGCCATAAAAAAAAGCCATAAATAATAGTTTGTCCTTTTGGCTGGCAAATATAATTAGCTGATGTTTGTGTTGTGTGAATATCACTGCTGCGACTTTTATTGTGACCCTTAAATGTTGGAAGACTTTTAAGGATTAGAGATTATATGAATGTATGTAAAGCAGACATGGCTTTTATTATGACTTTATACAGTGAGGACCCCAATCATCCCTTCAAAACAACTCAAATATGTTGACTCTAAAAGACCTTTAAAATCCAGTATCTGAGCTCGAGCTGTCTCAGATCAGACTTTCTCCAAAGATCACTTCTAACCACAGCTGACTGACGGCACCTCACAGACTCTGTTGTCAAAGTTTCTCAGGTCTTTACACCTCCCATGTCTAAAAGAAAAGAATCTTTCTCGAATCTTCCAGTCATGCATTGTTATTGTGAAGTAATCACTCTTCTTCTCTTCATCCGAGTGGTCTTTATGTTGTTTCATTTGCTTATCAGTGCACTGTACTCATAGCTTCCTCCTGCTGCCTGTCAGCCTCTAACTCAGCTGACAGTACTGTCAGGGGAATCCTGCCGTTCAACCATGTAGACAGATGTTGGATGTACAAGATGTCAGAATCTTTTTAGTGTTTTTTTTTCTCCTAAAAACCTATTAGGATTCCTCTGGGGAGCTGTTCAGTCCCTTTAGAGCAAAGCAGTGAAACACCATAAAGTAACAGAATGTCTTATATGCTGCATGTTTCCTCCCCTCAGGTGTTCACTTGAGGTTCATAAACACAAGGAGGAAACAGAGCCGTTCTAATCAAGATATATACTCTGTGTGCGTGTGTGTGTGTGTGTGTGGCATCTAATCCTAACCTCCTGCTAGTATTTCATGAGGCCCATTTGACCACTGTAGCCTATCCTGTGCCCCCATTTATTGTGATTGTATGGAGTTATTGAGGAGTTGGACCTATTAGGAGAGGAGCTGCCATGGCTGTCTGACTACCAATTACTGTAGCCTGCAGCCATGTATAGCCTGGCCTGGTGCATCTGGATGGAGGGAGGGGAGAGGAACATTGTAACGGGGTGGTGGTGGTGGTGGGGAAAAGGCAGGAGGAAGGGGGCTGTGGTTGGGGGAGGGTCTGGTTGGGGTTCTCAGGAGACTTGCCACAGCAGCATGTCGTTAATCAATCCGATTTAGACTGGACAGGGACACACTTAGTCGTTGCTCCCGCCAACACTGCCATAGCAAGGGAGAGAAAAAGGTGTGCGTGACCTGCATCTTATTCCAGCGTGCGGACACAAAAAGATGGATAGATGGGTCCAGAATGAAGAGATAAGAACAGGGTGGCAAATGGGAGTGGGATGATGGAAGGGGCATGAGGTGTGGAGAGAGAGACAACAATTAATGGAGTGATGTGAGTGGAATTAAAACAAAGGAAATGTATTGATTCATTTTCTGTCTTTAGGAGGGGGATAAAAATGTTCAGCTACTCGACATGAAAGAAATGCCTGTAAGGAGAAACGTGCTCAGTTAAACTGATGAAAATGTTGGATGGAGGGATGAAGAGAAATAGATAGTTTAGTCTTACCTAATTTATCTTAGTGATCACAAGGGATCAGGGCCGCTTAATGACGGGTGGAGATGATGGACCAAATCCTTAGTCAGACCCCGACCCAGAGGAGGAGACAAGGATGGAGATGGGGCATCGTATTTGCATTCATTAATATGTATGTGCATGTGTACTTTATTTTCCACTATTAAATGGATTGTCTGCTTGAATAGTTTGTTACTCGCTCTGTGATAGTGCAATTTATTATAAGGAGATTTGCTTACTGAGTGCAAAAATAACTAATGGAAACATTTCAACAACATAATGAATATCGCTGCCCTTTGCCCAGCTTTTCAGCCAGCCAAAGGGCAGAAATATCTTATAGTTGAACAAGTTTCAACTACAAAGATGCTGCCTTGTTTTTCAAGAAGGAGACGTCAGCTGTACGTATGTAACATGTACATGGACTCATTGGCTCAGTGTTCAGCAGTGTCATATTATTGATGACTGTTAGAAAAACATCATCATGTGTGGTGCTCCTTAATGGCTGTTCACATCATTACAGGACCAACATCAGGTGAATGACATTCATAAAGATGTCCACATGTAGATCAAAATTTGAAGATTGTCCAGCATTACATGTCAAATTTAACACTTCTATGGTTTATACATGGACACCAGATAAACCATGTGGTAGTGTTGTTGTATTTTTACCTGTTTGAAACAGTTTGGATGTGTTTTCTTGTACACATAAACCCATCTTGTTCTAGTAGAGATGTCACTATGGGTCGGTTGGGGGGGAAGTGTGTCGGTAGTTAGCGGGCATTAGCTAACCAGCAGTGGCAGCTTCTGTAGTGACTTCTGTGTAATCAGGCATAATGTGAGGTTGATGGTTCACCATATTGACTTACCGTAACAATAAGTCTGACGTGGCTTCGTCTGTGTTTAACCCCTTCTAACATATTAATGGAAAAAAAGATGACACTGGACAGCTGTGGTCTGTGGCATGTATATAGGCTATCAGTGATTAGAGCGTAGAGGTTCATTGTGTTCTCTGCTTGACAAATGACCTGATGTGTTCCCTGATACAATCCTGACAATCCTCTGCAACAGGTGGATCAGGAGAGAGAGCACCAATCCTGAAAAAAATTGAATGCGACTTAGAAAGGTTGTGCCTTCAGATGGAGGCTTGAGGCCAGAGATCACTGCACATCTCATTTATCTACCCAGTGGACAGGAAGGCATCAGTGTTGATGACATTACACCAGGATGACAGTATGAAACAAGAAATAAAATGGCAGCAGTCACATCCAGATGAAGTGAATGGGCTGTCTGTGGGTGGGATAAGAAATAACCAGCCTGATTTCCCTTTGGTTTGTCAGTCAGATGTGGGATCACTGGCTGCTATAACACTTGATTTCCTCTCATGGAACACAAACCCATATTTCAGTGTGCTCTTCAATTAACATTTAGATGGTAAAGTGAAGCTGCCTCTGCTGCAGGTGATGATTAGAGTTTTGAGACTATGAGAGCAGGCAGATGATTTAAGAGCGGGGAGGATATATAGGAGCATTGAGGTTTGTGAGAAACTCATAATCCAGCATGAATCTGCATATGTTTATGGTTGTGCTGCTTGTATGGATCAATGATCTCAGTTATTTGAAAATCTTACTTATAAACCTACTTTCTAAAGCTTCTTAAAGTTACATTGGAGTAAGCAGCCATCTACACAACTGTGTTTTTTTTATAGTAGGTACAAATACGGTTCTAAAATTCTTGAGTTTGAATTGCATTCCTTTTATTGTTTTTATTGTTAATCCATTTTATTGTCTTAATTGTTTTTAATTCATTTTAAACCTGTGAAGCACTTTGGCCGAGTCTGGTCGTGGGAAGGTGCTATACAAATAAAGATTGATCGATGATTGGGAAAACATGAAAACAGAAAATAAAGAATTAAATTAAATCAAATCCACTAAAATATTCGTTCTGAGACATGTCATTCGATCTGTAGTGCTCATTCAGATTTGTTAACATGAGCTAAATCGTCCTATGCCATACTTACGTTGTAGCTTGTTAGCATTGTAGCGACACACTGCCAGCATGATGATCATTTAAGTGACAGGAGTGTTGCTTTGTCAGCCTACAACATCTAGCCAGTTGTAGTGGACTCTGACAAAGACTGCGATTTCAAGTAACCAATAGAATCACCTCCTCACCCAGCATCATTTTGGTGATATATAAACAAAACATACAGTATATATAATACATACATGTTTCCTTTTTGGCATCTTTTGCACAATATGTGGTAAATATTGATTTGTTATATTTGTTGTCAGTCTGTGTTGTATCCTGCTTCCTGTCCATATGAGACGCATTACAAAATCTTTTTTTTATTTTTTTATAGACTGTAAATATTGAAAGCTTTCTTTTCTTTTCATTTCAGGTGAGGGCCAGTGCAATCGCTCAGGATGCAGACCAGAACTATGACTACGCCTCCAACAGTGTTATCCTGCACCTGGATGTAGGGGATGAAGTGTGCGTACAGCTGGACGGGGGCAAAGTTCACGGGGGAAATACCAACAAATACAGTACCTTCTCCGGCTTCCTCATCTACCCTGATTGACAGTATACTCACTTTTTCTCTCTGTAATCAAGCAAAAAGTTTCCTCTCTTTTCTTCATCTAACACGTCATCATTCCATCAAGTCATTTCATGGCTTTTCAGGACATGTAACAACATGACCTCAGTTAATAAATAGAACACATGTTGTGTAAGAAAAAGAATATAGTATTGTAAATATAACCTCTGATTCACACGTCATTATTTTGTGCCATGTATAGTATGTGTGAGCATGGCTAAAAGAAGGCACACCTTATCACATGCCTGCACACACACAGATGTTCACTCAGTAACTCAACTGGAGTTGTTGCTTTGAGACAGAATGACCGTCTCAGGCGCCCATCTGAAATCGACAGAAATGATATCTGAATGTAGACTGTCAATCGAAGTGTGTGTGTGTGTGTGTGTGTGTGTGTGCGTATTTGGCTGCACCCTCTTGTCTTCAGTGTGAGATGGATTTCCAATATGACCAAACAAGAAACAAGAAAAGACATGAATACATTGATCAAAGCTGATAATACAGCAAACTTCACTGCCATAATCCAGTGTGTTGTATGTCCGTTCCTGTGTAACCATTACCTGTATGTCTGCCCTTCACTTTGTGTTGTCACTGTTAGTTTGAGTTGTACAGTAAAAAGGAGGGAGTGTAGCTGTCTCTTAACACACAGTATGTGTGTCATTATGTGTGAGATTCTGACAGTGTCATCATATCCTGCTAACCAACTGAGGATTCCTCTCTCTCACACACACACACAAACACACACACACACACACACACACACACACACACACACACACACACACACAAATGCCAATAAGACTCAGCCTGCAGTCGGGTATCTTTAGTCAGGTATTGCAAATGCTCTCTGCTCATTTTGTACTGATTTTTCTTTTTTTTTTCTCATCTAAAATTGTTGCATTTATTAATGCAAATGTTCCACCTGTACTCTATTGAATGAAGGACCTTTAAATGATAAGAAATCCTGTAAATCAGGTTAGTTTGGATTCTTTGATTGTGACCAAAATGTAGACACATCAAAATATGATGTATGACATCTTGTTCCTCCCCAAACTGATGCATCAGTACAGGTCACTGCCATTGTGTTGACCTAATCCGTGTGTCACCTCCACACCAAGGGCCAATCATAGTATAAAGTGTGTGTGAATCTCAGTTTGTAAGAAAACAATTCCTCAGTCTGTTTCCTAAAATGTGAACCCTTTCCCTCTTACTGTGAAGGTGAAGATGTTTTTCCACAGGTGAGTGTTGATGTTTTACTGCCATATATCATACCTATAGGTTCTCTGTGCCTTATACCATCCATTTGTTTTCATTTTATATGCATGAGATGGTTCCCTGAGTTGAATCCACACTATGTGAAGAAGCTGATCCATATGACACTGGCAGCAATTGGGCGCAGATTTTCTATTTTCCAACACAGCAGTCCCTGCACACATACAGCAGACAGTGACTGTGAATTTTAGTAGTTTTAGTACTGTAACTCTCTCTTGTAAATAAAAGTCCCCAAAACTGAGACCCAGACTTATTCTGTATGTTGGAAAGAGAAGCATGACACTGTGTAATTCAAATTATGCATCCACATGAATTCTAAAATAGGTTGATGTAACCAAGTTATTGCATTTTCATATTATGCTTAAACGGGTAAAATGTCAAATTATTTTGAACACATCTATTTTAGGGCCATGCAAGAGGAGAGTTTCATATCAGCCTTGTGATATATTTAAAATATGTGGCAGAAACTGTGCTATCCTGATTCCTGAACCCAGCTTCAAGGCTGGGTAGCATGACTGTAACCAGATGAAAGTTGGACGTGACTTATTCTGTTCAAACCTTCATTTTTGTGCTGTAAAAGAAAATGTTGTTATTGTATACGGACACCTCCCCCATCCCCGAGTGGCTTTACTGTGCCACGCTGTGTCCTACTGTGTGTGTTTTCTGGCGCGGTTACTTTTGTTTGCAAGCATTGCTGTCACTGTACTTTGCAAGCTGAGTTGTGTGTATTTGTCATGTGTGAAATCCTCATAGATTTTTCTCTGCCCTTGAAGACCAGGAAATACAATAAAAAAAAGAAAGTTCAGGATTATTTTGCTGTGACTGAGTCAAGTTAAACCAACACACTTCTTTTTTTCCCCTTTGTGTATGACAGAATAATGTTGACAAAATGTGTGTGTTTTTTTATTTGTTTTTAAATTCAATTGATCCAAAACATAGATTAAATATTCACTCAAAGAAAATACAACAGCTGCAAAGTAAAAACAAAAAGAACCTTCTCATTGATAAAAATGA
>JAVQJX010003358.1:0-12000 GCA_036025115.1 Ambassis agassizii | reverse complement strand
GCAGTTAAAGGAATGTGTTGCCAGTAGAAAAAGATAAGTAAAGCAAAATAAAAAGGCTGAAAAAAGCAGGAGCAAGCGTAAGTGCGACTGCACTCTTCAGAAGCAGGAAGCAGAAAAACTATGATTAGTCTAATTAAGAAAAAGTGAGCATTTTTATCACTTAACAAATGCTGGTCTGCATGCTATAAATGTTACTTTTGCTACAAATTTTCTGATGTCATACCCACATAGGACATCCTGAATGATGTATCAAGCTGAACAAACACAGAGTTTGTTCTAAACAGACTGACTGCTTCACTGTGAGTTTAAAACCACACCAGTACAAAAGAAGCCAATGGAACATCTTTAAACACCTTTAAACACACTCCTTGCAACTCATATTACACACATACACGCCATCCACACAACTCACTCCATCCCCCACACAAAAAGTAGAAAGAGATACACTGCTTTCATGCTTTCTGCACTTCAGACAGTTAGGAGAGGGTTAATGATGATACGCTCAGCATGACTGGGACGCGACCCTCGTGATCAGATGCATGATTGTAATCATTACAGACAGGGTCTCTCATATGACACGCATAGCTGGAACAATGGCGATGTGACACACATTGACCGGTCACACACACTTACATACAGGCAACCCATCAGGGCATAAAACTGTGTTAATGATCCTGTGCTTTAATCAGTAACACATTCATATGGACCCACATACTAAGTGGTGCAGTCAATGAACACCCAAGTTATAATCATAACCTTCGACCACAATCACCATTCTGTCAGGCTCACACACACTCACACACTGCAAACACATTGCACATACATTCCTATGTATCAGGCTCAACTGGTTTAGCCAACATTATAATCATATCCCAGGTTCTGCTCTTACATGCAGAGTCCCTCAGGATCTGCTCTCTTTAGTCCCACGGTCAGTTCAGCTGACCCTCAGCCTCTCTGCTTCACTCTCTCCCACAGAGAGCAGGCCGGTGTGGGCTGCAGGTTTTTGTTCCAACCAAGTAGCAGCACACCACATTTGACTAATTCAATCAACTAGTTTCAGTGTTCAGGCAGCTGATTGGTCAAATTGTGTGCTCTTGGCTGGTTGTGGACCAGTTTGACATGTGTGTTCTAGAAAATGAAACAAACCTGATTTTAAATCCCACACAACAGATGAGTGAAATTTTAAACTCCTACGTATGATAATCATGAAAGAAAAAACACATACATATGAACATCTAAAAAATATCTGAAACAACAATTTGTGCCCCTTTACTGGCTTATGCACCAAATTCAACGATGCTTTTTGTGTACTGTCTCTTTGTGGTTTAATGTTGCTGTTCTCAAATTAGAAACTAGACAATCACACTGAAGTGCTTCTATAGAAACCCCAGAGGGTGTAACAGAGTGCTGTTCTCTCACAGCAGACACACAGGGCCAGAAAGCTCTATGCAAAAATAAAACATCCCTCCAACTTTTACATCTGATTCTCTTTGAAAGAGAAATAAAGACAGAGGGCAAATATTTCATGTCTTTTTGTCTGCTTGGGTGGCAAACTTCAGCTGTCAAAACCAAGAAAGCTTTTGTTGGATTCCACTTGTAGGTAAAGTAAATACAATGTAAGTAAAGTGGTCTCTAGTCTGAGCTGATGATGGATTAATGACTAAAGCTAAATATAACCACAACCCTCAGCTCTGTGCATATTCAGCAGGGAGATGTAGATCATTACTGGCAGAGTAACACAGGGTCAAACAGAGACAGGGATGCATTCATATAAAAATACACACAGACTAAAGTACGGAGATGGGATTTCTGGACTAAAATGGAAAACGATAACGATTTGTTTGTCTATATATCAAAGATAATACACACCACACTCCCACATATCGGTAACAAAGATGACTGTCTGCATGTATGTCACCACAGACCACTGCCAGAAACAAAGGGCAACAAAGTCCACTCAATGGAAGAGGTGGATGGTCTAGCCCTTACTAAAAGGTTGAGGGAAATATCCAGCTTATCATCTGTCAAATATTCCACAATGATCAACATCTGGCTGAGCATACAGAGGGCAGCTTCCTTTGTAAAAAATCATGTCGTGGCTGAAAACAAAGCTACATGTTATATATGAAAATAAAACATATCAGTTGAAAGATAGCTTGCTAAATCATTACCAACCGAACTGTGATGTGACAAATCCTCAGTGCCTGCTTCCCTCAGTTCATTCATGCATGAACTGTAATGAGAAACTGTTCTCAGAACAAAGCAACTAGAGTATTCTGGACACACTGCCACAGTGTCCAAACTGTGTCTCTCCTTCTAGAATAACAGCATTAATATTTCCCCTATCCTTTCCCTTTGGACAATTTTATGTGTGCCTCATTTCTGTCCCAAGATCCTTCAGTGCAGACAACAGTATTTGGCTGTAAATCAGGAAAAACATTGCACCAAATGGTTTGCCTTTAGAATTCAGAAATCACTTAAAGTTACCAAATGGTTTTTCAATTGGGTCCCAGGACTGTATTTATGTCCTAGTGGAGGAAAGAAGAATGGGGGCCTGTGTTATGCACTCTGTGCAGCCAAAGTCAAGTGAAGATGGGATCATATAGCACACAATTGTAGGATTAAAGTGATTCAAAATTAATACAACCAAATTATACAACCACAGAGCAGTGTTCAGCAGTCAGTCAGCAGTTAGTAATGAGGACAGACAAAGTCAGCAGAAGGGTTAAACGTGTTGTTTAACACTCTGAAATGCTTACTCGTGGTGGAATTCCCAGAGGCCCAATGTGACTGAAACAGCTTTGAACTTGATAGACATAAACAGCGTGAGACTGAGCCCACAGTGTGGAGTCCAACCAAGCATCCCAGACTTGTTAGCTACTAGAGCTTAGAGTGAGAGCAGAGACTGTGGAGACTGGAGAGCAACACCTACTGCTTTTGTTGCTTCAGTGTACAAAGCAAAAAAAAGAGTTTGTCATGACATAAACATAGAATTTGTTGTTGCCTCAACATTTTATTTTGCAAAATATGAAAAACTGTGCATGACAGCATGATTTCCAGCAATAGCAATGAGCCAAACCACAGCCCACTAGGTCCAACGTCTCTGTGTGAAGTTAATGCCAACCCACAGCCAAACTTACTTTAACTCAAGCCTATGCACACAAACACACACACAACACATGTTAATTACATATTTCTGTAATATTAATCCCCTAAGTGGAAAAACAATTAAGTAGTCAGAGCTGACAGGCAAGTGAGTCTGAAGAGAGAAAGACCAGAAAGTCTCAGAGAAAACAGGATGATTTTCGATCAAATGGACTCTAATGGTCACAGGTATCTGGTAAAAGTTCCTAAATCAGCATTCTTAAATTAACTATGGCCTCTCCAAGACTGTAAAAAGCTCTCTCTGCCAAAAGTAGAAGCCAAAGGCACACCCTGTTTTCATGTTTGAGGTGGAATACTGTAGTGAGGATAACATAAAGCAATCTGATAGCTATGGTTGGATTTGGACATCTGGCTTAACATCCACTGCTTTACTACAACGTGTACTAGAAGCTGTGTGGCCCCTGGAAATATGGTTTAAGGCATTTCTTTTTGCTCTCCTCTGTAAAAGATACTTGGCTGCAGCGCAGAACACACCAATGTGTGTATGTAGGCAAATACTGTTAGAGAACACCCACTGGTTTATTTGCTTACAGCGAACAATGCACATCCTGGTACTCCCAACCGGTCCCACTGTGTTTACACAGACACGAAGCCTCTTGTTGCGTATAATACTTATTGAAACAGACCCTGTATTGTGTTATCTACCTATATTGAGAAAATATAGTCATTTTATCATCTCTTTTTGCTATAAATATTATCTAAACCAGTAAAAAAAAACTATTGTCATAAAGCTTACAAATCTATGTTAACTAGTTTCTGCCTTTCTATTGTAATGGGAACCAAGCAAATTGCTAGTTTTGTTGTGCCTCTAAGCTGAGTTCAGACTGTGATGAAATATGACAAAAATAGGATGAAGGCTTGCTTAACCATAAGAGCAGGCTTGGAAATGACATCTTCACTGTTGCCAAGGTATCTGATTGTTTTATACAGAATAGGGAAGTAAAGTTCCATTGGATCAACATGATTTTAATGACTTCTACATAATCTAAAATGTACAAATCTAAATTGAGAGCTGTGCTGACCAGGCACAGCTGAAACCACAGAAAAATGTTTTTTTGCATTGTGGTAGGCGTACATCTATTCAAATAAGCTAGAAAGAGAATAAGGAAGTAGTTTGGCTAAAAGAACCAGGATGTCCTTGCGGTTACACATCCAGTGGCATTTTCCCAGATGCAACCCAGCATGTTTTCCTGGCCTTTTTGACCCATATTCATCTGGTCTTGTGGAAGATATGAGCCGCTGAGAGCACGGGCACATTTACAAAATAACATCTGACAGCACTATCACTATCTGACAGCTAACAGATCTCCATCTTCTCTGCCTTGAGCTTGGTGGATGTTGTTTAGTTGTATCTTCCAAGTACAGACCTTTAGCAACAATTTAGCACAAAGGACGGTAATAGACACCACAAAGAGGGTCAGAAATATGTGGTTAAAGACACAGGGCTACAACATTTCCTACTTCAATGACCTTCCACTGATGTGACAGTCTAATCTCACACTCGCTCTTGGCACCCTGTACGTACCGTGAGGCTCCAGTTGATGTGGGGCACCTTGGTGTGGAGGTTGAGGCAGAAGATTAGGAGGAGGACTCCCGTTACCACGGAGGCACTGCAGCTGACAAACTCAAAGAAGTAAACACCTCCACAGGGAGAACACCTCATGATGGTTTCTATGCAGATGAATCCCATGAGTGAGAGGCCCTGAGGTCAGAAGAAAAAAAAATACAGGAGAGACAAGAGTTAAGTGTAAAAAACAGAACGTCTCAGTGGAATTTATGCAACAAAATAAAAACACACTTCATGAGCTGATTAATGTACGATCTCCCCTGCCTAGGAAACTGGGTCAGCACACAAACATATAATTATGGTATTTATACTGTTCTGAAGCATAAAGGGTACTGTAGGCTAAACCATCTCTGTTAACGTTATGTGTGTCTGTTAGTGGCGAAATTCCAAACTTTCCATATTTATGAAGTTACTGTCCTATGAATAGACCCGAGGCCATGAGCCCATCTCATGAGTCCTGTTCCTGGCAGCCTATGATGATGCTGCCTCCAGCCAACATCCATCAACAAACCACAGTATGGGAGGAATTCTGCTATTTAGGTGTTCTTCTGCCATCTAGACCCCGATGAAACCACACACATTACTGATCGGCTCGGAGCTGTCCAAACCTCTGAAACACAACTTAACCATAAGTGCACCATACTGCTGACATATAGGAGTTGAAGTTGAGGTATGACTGGAGGTTAAAGTGTTATAAAGATCCATGAATTGTCATGGATCAAATGAGATACTGCCGGGGTTTAACCGGTGATCATGCAAACTCTAAGCGCCACGAAAAGATGTGACTTTACACTCAAGGCTGTAGTATTGTTTTTCTCAAAAGGCACCTACACTCTAATCTAGTACTGCAGGAGACATAACAAGAACAAATGGAACGTACTGTAATCACAGCGTAAGTGAGAAAAACAACATTTCAAACCCTTTGAAATGGTCTGTATTTATGAAACCGTATGAGGTCAGAGCTATCACACCATGTGACGTGGACGTGCACCCTTTAATGTCCAAAAGAAAACAGCTGATTGGGCAACTTTAACTTGGAAAAGAAAACACACTCACACATCGAACAATGTCTCAATCAACTACACACCAGTGAAGGGCATCTTGCTGGCGCTATACAGTGTTGTCACAACCTGTCAACAGGTAGACACCATATAAACACACACAAACAAATAACAGGCACCAGTACTGTCACGGCTGGTTAAAAACAGAAGACAAAGAATATCTGATCTGCATAAGGATGGTAATGTTTCTCAGAGTTTAGATATCCATCAGTCTACCATCAGTCAAATTATCTATAATTGGAGACAATTTAGTATTGTGGCTGCTTTTCCAAGAACTGAGCACCCAGCTGATTCCAAATGAATAGCACACAATGTTCAGTAAGGTAAAAAAGAGCTCCACAGTAACTAAGCAGCCAGTTAAATGTCTGTGAGTGATGAGATTATGAGGTACTGTTCAGGGCAACAGCAAAAAGATTCTGGAGATCTGCTGCTACTTGCTGCTGAGCCTGGACAGTCAGAGACAATAAATTCCCAAGGCCTCTACGGTATAAGATAGTACAGCTTATATATTATCTATTAAACTTAATTCCAATCAGAAAGATATTGCGAGTCTCCCTTGTCTCACAACCTGCCGTCTGATCTCAGATGATGTAGATTTCTTTCATTTGAATGAAAGGCTATTATTTCTGGAACCATGGCAACTAAATGGTGAGCACTGAAAGAGGGAAGGACATTGGAGACATGGCTGCTGTGCTTAATGTAAGTTACATGGGAACAGGGAAGAGCAGCTGAAAACAATATAAGCTAATAACACAGAAGACCATGAACTAACACTTCTCTGTTCACCAACGGGACACATAAAAAACACATTATAATACTGAACACGTTTATACGTTTATACCTGCTTGACAGGAACAGGACTGTAAAACTTTAACTTAAAGTGAGGGGGTAAAGCTGCTTTAAAAAACTAACATATGGATTAAGAGCAAAATCCAATAAAGATCTTCATCCAAGCTGAATCCAAATCCAGAGCCAGTTTTATCTCATTGCTTGACACAAATACTCTCATTGAAGGGCCCAAAAGACCCCTCCTCCTCCATCTCCTCTCCTCTACCTCTCAGCGGCTCCACAGACAACTCCATTTATCTGGTTTAATGAGCAGTGTGTGCTGTTTCTGACAAGCGTTGTTGTTTAATGACTAGCACTGGTGGGGTCTCCTGTTTGTGACAGATTTCAGTCAAATCCTTGCCTGACACACCACCTCACATGAAACATGGAAAAGACCACACATCCACAAATACTATATTTTCAGCTAAATTAACAGTGACACACTAAAGCAAAAAGATAAGATTAAGCAAATCCACTGAGCGGACTCTCAATGGGACAGAACTTCATGTCTCATTACAGCATGAAGTTGGATAAGAGTCTGTCTGTGCCTGTAACACTGAACTGAAAAAAGGTTACACCCAAACTTGAGTGGAGGGCTGTTTGGACTGAGAGATGATATCATGTCTCTCAGGGAAAGAATATGACTTCCCTCTGTGTAGCAGGTGTCTGGCACTCACAAGGGAGGAGGTGGGGGATCATGAACGCCATAGTGGATAATCTTGTAAGTAATGATTTTATGTCACCCCTCTGCAACCTGCTCTTTGTGTGTGCATCTCTCTCTGCTCTCTCCCACATGTAAGCACAGCCTTATCTGTGGGATTATGCACTTTATTGGTTGCGTTTAAAGGCATCTTGAACTCAGATCCCCTTCTTATACGCCATCTGCTGTGTACAGAAAATTCAAAGGGAACAGAGGCCTTGCTATGGGGACTATGCAACATTATATGCTGCACTCATACAACTATGGAGCTTCATGAATAAAAAAAAATGAGCCAAAAATGTTGCTTCAGCAGGAGCCCGCAGTCGTCTCTGAGATGGAAAACGTAGCCTGAATGCAGGTTAAATTTCACCCTGGAGGATAGATTTGTGTGTTGCTGCACAGAGGCAACAGCATGCACAACATTCTTGTTGTCTTTGTATCTCTCTACAAGCTCCACGTAAGTACTTTCAACCACAAGAGACTGAAGCACATGGCGTCTTTCTTAGTGCTGACATTTAGGAGCATCTGGAAACTTCATAATACAACATCAAGAGAAGAAAAAGAAGTCATGTTTAATTAGCACTAGTCAGGAGGGTAACTACAGTGAGGTGTTATTTCTCATGATAGCATAAGACTCTGTAAAGCTATCAGATGCCTGTTTGTGTTTAAAGGGGCATGAGGTGAATATCAGCTGGATTTTGCTGACCTATAGTCATAGCAAAGAGACAAAGACAAAGCTGCTGTCAGGGCGGACACACCTCGCTCAGGTTACATCCTACTGGGGGTTGCTTTTGGTCAGTGCAGGTTCAGCGGCAGCCTGTGTATTCATTCATGTAAGGATTGACAAGCCGACTGGCTCTCTAAAAGCCTGTGCAAAAGCACGACTACACACGTCTATTAGCACTTAGTCCTGGGCTGCAGAGGGATACAAAGAATTTCTCTCTAAACATGGGTCAGTGCAAATGTCAGACTTCCGTTGTGCAGACAGGGCCTGGGTGTAGAGGTGATGTCATAAACATTTCCTTGAAAAGAAGTCTTAAGGAAGTAAGGACAAAAGGCAAAGTGGGTGGGTGAGCAGCAAAGGGCAATAAGTTAAAGAATAAATTAATGGAGGGAGCAGCTATAGAAAGAAGAACGCAATGAGTGTGAAAACATTTTCTGATATTTTGACACTACTGTATACAGGATGTAACCAAAGGGAAATCTATGTATGCAGCCCCGTCCAGCCCTCGATCAAACATGTCTGTAACATATAACCAAATATGTCTGCACTGCCATGACATGGTGCGACCTTCGCCTTTATTGTGCTTTTGGCTGTCCAAAATCCAGAAGACCAATAAGAGAAAACATGCAAAAGGCTGAGGTAAATACACTGCCAGAGACTTGCAGTGGGCCATAATAGGTGACGGGAAAACAGTTTTAAGGAAAACTGTGAAAATCTACATTTAAAAAAGTGCATAATGTAGCATGTATTGTACTGTACAAGAAGACAATTTCCACAGACTAATAAAAAAACTGCAAACACATGGCGCTGTTCCCTGATTATGCAAAAAAAAAAAAGTGTAACACTACAACAGGTACAAAACTTTGCATTTCCATCTGTTAGCTCTAAAACATCATCAGCTGACTCAGCTAGAGGACAAAGCAGTAAAAAAAAAGCTTTTAATGTTGGCAGGCAGCATTGCAGGCCTCCTCTAAGATAGTGGAGGTAAACTTGGGTGTCCTTCATTGGTCCTCTCTTTGCCTATAGAGAAAACCAACTATCTCAAAATGGAGAATCAGTATCAGAACTGAGCAAACAATTGACTTAAATGGAGTGTGAACATAAGATTGCTAGGCTCTGCAGAGAAAAAGGATAAAGCTGCAGACTGTTACGTTTGCTCCACACATGTATAACTACAAAATATCTAAAAACTTCCAAATACAGAGACACACTTCAAAAAACAAACACTAAATACTTAAATACTGCAGGAATACATATATTCTAGTGCCATTGTTGCTGAAACCTGTGAAAATATTCAATTTCCTGTGATACTGATAAAAAATCCAGGATATGTGCCCGTTCCAAACCGATGACAGATGGCTTCCTAGCCTAACTTCCCACATACACTGAGATAAACATCACAGGTGTGTCTCTCAGAGCAGTCAGCCACCCACAAAACACTTTCAAACACTGTATTTTCTAGAACAGAACAGAAATTTTAAACATTTTTTGAATATAATTTCTGCTCCATGTTTTTCTCCCTGTGTGCTTCATGTATATGAATGTACAGGCCTGGATTTTTTGGCACCAGAAGAAAAATGGCCCCATGCTTGATAGATACTTCCTCTTCTGGTGAGTTATCAGATCTTTGGGACCTGTCATTTCAATTTGTTGTTGCATCTTATCCCTGTTGAGACATCTGGTTGGGGTATGTTGAATCAAAATAACAGCAAAAATGTGTTTTCCAGTGACTGCTACATAAAAAGGAACAGTCATAGCACATATTTTTTCTCAAAAAGGACCTAATGAAATAAGCAGCTTTGCAGGTGCATGGCTGCGAACAGTTGGAGAGCTGCATATGGAACACAGGAAAGGAAAGTTTATACATCAGAGGTACACTAGTAGAGAAATAGACACAATAAAAATGTGGTGCCCTATTATGGCGAGTGGGTTTTCAAAATAAGGGTCTAGTTTTGAAAGGTGTGTTAAAAAGAGGAGGTAGAACTCACTTGTCACTGTTAAAGCATAGTGTTTATATTTTAATACAGTCTTCTAGTGAGCAGTGAAGCGATGGAGTCCAGGTGAAACAAAAACGTGTGCAGGTAACAAGTGATAATTAAGGTGTTAATGATGTGAATACAATAAGAGAACTTAATTAAGAGAAGTTATTTCCTCCTTATAAACAGAGCCATTGTGACCATATATTAGTGTCTGCCTGGTGGATGTTACCTACCAACAGTGCGTCATAGTTTGTTCTACTTTAATGATCTTTGGTCAGTGCAATAGCGTGCTGTCGTCGCGCGTAAACTTACCACTTCGACCACTTTTAAAATGCCAAAGTATGATTTGAGGTATTCCACGTCGCACCTAATTCCTGCTAAAACGTTCCGCGCGTGGACGGGCTCAGTGGTGGGCTGATAGGGACTGCTGGCCCCGGAGATCATGGAAGTGTTGGAGGCCTCGCCGTCAAAGCCCTCCGTCTCCCCGGTGATCCCCATGATTTCGTGAGAAGCCGGACTCCCCGATAGAAATGTTTCAATCCGCTTGGATGTACCTCACGGTGCAGGTTAGTATGTGACAGAAAGCACACTTTGTTCCATGCAGGCTGGAAGTGGATGGAGAAAACAAACCAGACAGTCCACTTTTCTTAACCTCCGTGCGCTGAAACAGACGCGGAAGGTGCTCTTTAACATTACGCGCTAAAAAATCAGGTCGCTTCTGAGTCCTCCTGGTTTCAATGTTCCGTCTTTCCCGGATAGCCTCACGTATAACTATGTTAGGTGGGTCACTTGTTCGAGTCCCAGTGTCACTTCACCATGGGCGATTCTGGTTAGTTCGGCAACACCGAAAAAAATGCGAGTCGGGTCGTGTGACTCGTCCGTGCGAGCAGAAAACATCCACCCATTATGGGTCAGAAGCACCGAGAGAGATCCTTGTTGGATCCTATTGTAAACTGAATTAGTCAGTCTGTACAGCAGCGCACAGTGAGGCTGCCTGTATGCCCAGCTTTACTCGCTATGGATGGAAAGCAGGCTTGTCTCCGCCCCTCTGAAAACTGCACATTCTTGAGTAGGCTGCGCGCCCGCTCTAAGTGTTCCCAAACAGCCTGCAAAACGAACCCAGCCGGAACCACGCCGACAATGACGGAGCTGCTGCGTTTTCTCTGGCAGCTCTTCTTCGGTTAATGTTTTCATTCAGTTTCTGGTTGTTTTGTGTCCTGAAAATGCTATAACTCGCAAATAAAACGTTAAATATGATTGATCAGAGATTAGAGATTAGATTTTTCTGAATAAGGCAGGATGAATTGCGCATAAAATGTACAACCATGAATACATATTTTCAGATGTGATGTCAAAAATAACAAAATTAAAACATAAATGGATAGGATAAGGCCTAATTCTGCATAAACTGCATTTTTACTGCCCTCTCAAGGCAGATAGTGGTATTGATGGTTGCCTAGGTGACTGCAGATGTCTAAAGATGCTAGAAATGTCTGTCTGATGCTTGAACGATGCACTTTTGTCCTTCATTGAATAGATGCAGTGCTTTGCTGCGTGTGGATTTACAGTATTGTCTGTTAAAAGGTGCTCAAGGACTTGTTAGTTCTTAGGACAGCAAATGCAAAAGATTTACATTTTCACACGACCTGTCCATCCAGACTGCCTTGGTGTGAAGTTTAGAGAGCTTCCTAACAGGAAGAACATGAAATTTTATTCAGAGGTGGGCTGTCTCTTTAAATCAGAAATTATGTTATAGATGGATAATCTGATGAAAACAAAGATCACATAGATGTATAAATGTTCAATATGATCAGCCTGATAGAGAAACTATCATTTGTCATATTAGCTGTCAGACACTGTAAAAACACACAAACATGTGAGTCAGCAGAAAAATTGGATTCTTGGTTTTATTGAAGCCAGGGGTCTGATAAACATTTTCCTTATTTTTCTCAGCATAAGAAGCTAGAGTCGACATG
>JAVQJX010003325.1:0-14514 GCA_036025115.1 Ambassis agassizii | reverse complement strand
CAGCGAGCTCACTCACATCTGGATGGTAGTGGAGGTATTGTGAGAGTCACATTCTTTGACTTCTCCAGTGCCTTCAACACCATCCAGCCGTCTTTACTGAGTGAGAAGCTGGGGCTGATGGCTGTCAGCGGGTCCTATGTCTCCTGGATCACTGATTACCTGACAGACAGGCCACAGTTTGTCCGGCTGGGCGGTGTCCGATTGTGATGTAGGAGCGCCACAGGGCACTGTGCTCTCTCCGTTCCTGTTCACCTTATACACCACAGACTTTCAGTACAACTCAGAGTCATGTCACCTTCAGAAATTTTCTGACGACTCTGCAGTTGTTGGGTTTATAAGTGGTGGACGGGAGGATGAGTACAGGGGGCTGGTGGACAGATTTGTGGAGTGGGCGGGTAAGAATCACCTGCTGCTTAATGTGGACAAGACCAAAGAGATGGTGACAGACTTCAGGAAGAAGGGATCAGCTCCACAGCCCGTCTGCATCCTGGGTAGTGATCCACAGTGCATCTGTCTGAGTCCTGTAGCTAATAGATATAACTAGAATAAAACACAGAGGCTCCCTCTCCATCCCCCACCCCCCACCAAGAGTCAGGATGTGATCCAAACTCTGAATTCTGTCATTGTCATACTACCAATGAGACCCGTCCTCAACAGGACAGAAAGCCAATTGGTCACCAATTCATTCTGACTGCACACACCTAATGTGCTCATGCTAATGCTAACTAATGTGTGCTAGTGATCCAGCACAGTGCCAGTCTTACAGCACGAAACGAGGCAAAGTGCTCCACACTTCGGCATGCCGATGTCCAGAACCGAGGGAGAAAAGATGCAGCAGTTACAACCACAGGATGGACTGCTTTAACCTTTGGGGGGACTGCCGCCTTTGGAGGCCTCCATGATGAGGTCTCCATTTTTTAATTATCTTTTCAATGAGCTGATGCCTGGAGAGAGATGACTGGCACGGAGGCAGCAAACAACCACTCATAAACCTGAGCATGTTAGTGTTTCCTGCCCCCACGTGTATCAGTAAGTAAACCACATGTAGCCGAGGTGAAAATGTATTTTTTATTTTTATTTTTGTTCTACTTTCTCTCTTTATGAAATTTCAACAAATCCTGACTTTATATGGAAGAGTTTTATTTATTTTGCCTTTATTTTGTAGTTCGCTCAATAGTGCATACTGTGTCTTTAAGAGTTAACTGTGTTCTGTGCCCAGACCCTCACAATATGTTTCAACTCAAAATGAAGTTTTGTAAACATAATAATTTTAAACATAAAAATATACCTGTATGGATGTTAATGGAGAACTGTGTAGAGTGTGTGGTGTGTTTCGCTTGGAAGACATTACGGAGAAGCCTCGTTTGTGTACATTAAGCGCACATGCTGTCCTTCATACCTTATTTTGTGTGTGCCCTGGCGCTGGCGAAACCCGTGTATGACTATGAGTTTTCTCTTATGTTTTGTTCATCATACAGGTATGGAAGTATGTTAATTGTTATATTGTATTTAGAGATTTTGTTGTAAAATTTAATTTGCATTTAAAATCATGTACAGGTAATATTTGACATTGCATAATTCTCTTAAAAACATATGTCAGTATTAATATGATTGACACAAGTAAAATGTCAGTCTGAGCTGTGCCAACTGAGAGCAGGAGCCCTGGCGTTGGCAAAACCCACGTGTGTGACAGTTTCCTCTTTTGTTTTGTTCATCATACAGTATACAGAAAATAAAAGACTTTGGGTCTATCGTCCTTTGCACAACACAACGCAGATGAGAGTTATTGGCGTGCCGGCAAACATAAATGAAGAAAAGATACACCCGTTACAATGGTGCCGTGACCTTTCAAGGATTGGTCAGAAGTTTGACGTCAGTTCGTCCACCGAGGAAGGCTGCAGTCTCTCATCTTTCATGGTACTCTGGTATCTTCATGGGCTAAACCTGGCGGAAAGTTTCATTTAAACTCACATGAACTGCAGCTCTAGGAAGGAAAATAAAATAAGAAAATTAGAAACGGACTTTATCAACTGTGTGACATTTAGTGTTTGAATCACTGTTTTGAAACTGGTTGTTGATTGTTGGGGATATCTATTTTTTCTGATTCAAAAACCCTGTTTTTTTATTTATTATCTATTCCCCAATATTTTGTGTATGTGAGTTAACATGGCAGAGGGTGGTGAAACTTTTTTTGTTGAGCTGGCGGGTACTGATATTGGGCATGACACCTTAGCGTCCCAGTTTGGTGTGGGGAGGGGGCTTGCCAGGCAGCCTTTAGAGACCAGGACACCAGGGCCTAGAGTCAGTGCACTAGACATGCCACAACTTACCTCAACACAGTATGTAAATCATACCAGGCCAAGTCATGTTGAGCAGGATCCAGACTTAGGTTCTCTCATAGCTGCAAAACTAGGTGAATCCATTGCAGCTCAGCTACAGTGTGATAGAAATGTGGAGGACCCACAGCAATGTTAGGTTCGATGTAGAACTGTGCAGTGGACTGAGGGGCATGAACATTTAAGAACCCCCCCCCTGCCCCTTTTTCTGAAAGTGTGTTTAATTTGATTATTTGTTCAAACACTTCTGTACATTAAGCTTATTTGTTTTCACAATTTATGCTCGGGTAGGTCAGGAAAAGAGTGACTAGACATACTGGCACTTTAGACAGCTGAGGGGTCCTTGGGGCTGAAAACACGGAAGTGTGCAGTAAGCTCCAGTAGCCCGCAGTGTATAGCCACGTGCTAATGTGTTTGTGTTGCAGGTAAGCAAAAGTAGTTATGAAAATGTGAAAATGATAACATACAGATGTTTTAGCACGTGTTTAAGTGTAAGACTAATAGAAACACAGTTACGACATCTGTGGGGAACGTTATAGGTTAAAGTGTAGAACGTGAAACATAATTCTTTACCTGGCAATAAGCTCACCAGAAAGTCACGGGTGTAACCACCGGACCTGCCAGAAGACTAGCTGTGAGAGTGTGTAAAATATATTTGTTATGAATGTTGTGTTGAGGAATAAGAGGACAATGATGGCGGTCAGCACCAGCAGTTAAACTAAGCAGCCTGCACCTGGAGGGGGGTGGTGTGGGTGAATTGACTGCATCGCCCCTTAACACATGTGATCTTGCTTTGTTATATGAGGACCGCTGTTCAAAGGCTACAGAAGGGACCAAAATTGTCATTCAACCTACTCAGAAACTTCAAGCCTTCAGTGAGCTGTATTATGCTCCTGTCCTTGTCAACCACAGCATGGAGCTTAAAGGGATGTTGGACTCTGGTTCTATGGCATGTAGCATCAGTGAGCTTGCTGTTGAGAAGCTCAGCTCAGCTGGTGTGTTGCCTGAGAAAAAGTATCCTGAAGAGAATGTTGTTTTGATTGGCTGTGGGGGTTTGCAGATTCAACCTGAGGGGTTTTATGAATTGGTGACGCAGATTTATGGGGCCCATTGTGTTGTACCTACCTTGGTGGTCCCTGGCCAATGCGACAACCTCATTTTGGGTTCCAGTGTCATCAAACATCTCATTCATGTCATGAAGAGCGATAGTGACTACTGGGACATTGCGTCCAGGCATGGACAGCAGCCTGACCCTGACATTGGGCAGTTTTTGTCTATGTTCACCAATGTCGAGTGCTGGAAAGGGTGTGATGTACCTGACAAAATAGGCACTCACCTATGTCTCCAGGCCGCACAGTTGTTGTAGAGCCGACTAGCTCCAGAGCCATGCAACTAGGTGTTTTGGTGGGTCGTCTTGACACACCTCTTTGGGGTGATAGGTGGGTGCCTATGATGGTGGTTAACCCTTCTGACAAAGCAGTCACACTGAAAAGAAATTGTAAATTAGTTGATGTGTTTCCTTGTGTGGCCACTGAAGATTTGGATGTTTTTCAGGGCATTCAGGCTGCTTCTCAAAAACTGCAGTCAGGTGCAGAGGTGCAAATTTCTGACATGGACAGACAGAGTTGTGATGATCCATTCCGTGCCTCTTCTGCTGTTCATCCGGACAAGAGTTTGGAGGAACTGGGGCTAAGCGATCGATGTAGTCATGTCAGTAAAGCTTGCAAATCTCAGCTCACACAGTTGATATCTGGGACATTTAGGGACATTTTCTCCAGACATCCTTTGGACTGAGGTGAGGTCAACGGTTATGTGCACCGTATTCGTCTGACAGATGACCGCCCTTTCCGTCTTCCGTACCGAAGAGTTCCACCTGCACATTATCAGATACTGAGACAGGTTCTTAGCGATATGGAGGGAAAAGGTATCATTAGGAAATCCTCCAGTGAATATGCTTTGCCTTTGGTAATGGTGTGGAAGAAAGATGGCGGAGTGTGGATCTGCACCGACTTCAGGTGGCTGAACGCCCGAACGTTGAAAGACACTTATCCTTTGCCACACCGGTCCGATTGTCTTGGCTGCTCTTGGCGGAAAGATTTTTTAGCACAGTGGATCTCACTTCCGGTTTCTTTAACATCCCACTTCACGAAAATGACAAGAACTCCTCTGGGACTGCATGAATACAATCACATGCCGCAGGGACAGTGTAACAGTCCCGCATCTTTCATGAGGATTGTGGTTGGGATTTTTGAAGACATGAACTTTTCAAAGGTCTTGTGTTACCTTTACGACCTGCTCGTCTTTGCACCATCAGCAGGATGAGGCCCTGTCCAGGCTCCGGATTGTGTTTCAAAGGTTGCGTGAGAATAATTTGAAACTGGCCTCCAAAAAAGTGCCATTTCCTGCGAAAGCAAGTCAGATTTCTTGGCCATGTCATCAACAGTGAGGGTGTGTCAGTTGATCCTTCCAAGGTGGATGTCATCACCAAGATGACTGCACAGGACCTCATGGAGGTTGATAAGTGTACACCTTCTATTTGGAGACTCAAATCTTTTCTTGGCATGATATTCTACTACCAGCAATTCATCCCAAGCTGTTCGGCTATTGCTAAACCCCCGTTTGTATTGACAGCTGGGCAGAAGAGACGAAGAAAATCAGCAAAAGACAAGAAGTTTCAAGGTGTTTATTGCAAACTTACCCCTGCAGATTGGACAGTGGACTGTCAGGATGCTTTCGAGCAGCTTTAATCCAAGTTGCTGCAGTGTGTTGTACTTACCCATCCGGATTTCAATGAGCCATTTATTCTGTCAGTTGACGCATCTTTGGACAGACTTGGAGCAGTGTTGTCTCAAGTGCCTCAAGGGGAATCCAAGGCCAGACCTGTTCCTTTTGCGAGCAAGACACTGAGTACATCACAGCGGAGATATCCAGCTCGCAGGTTGGAGTTCAAGGCTTTGAAGTGGAAAGTGAAAAGTGAAAGCTTTGACCTTAAACACCTGCCTGACCCGTTTGCCGCATCTGTTGGCCAGAGTTTACTTAATGAACCTTATTCCTCCTTGGTTCAGGAGGCTAATGGGGTTGAATGGGAATGTGTGCAGGATGTTTTCAGAGCCAGCTGTCTATCTCAATATATCTCAATAAATATCTTGGTCTGGAGGTGCCCTGTCTCCCAGGTAAATGTGTGATGCAACCGAGATCCAGGCTTTGTGCCAGACTCACTGTGACTGGATTGATGCAGCTGAATCCAGGGCACTTTGTTTGATCCAACATGAAGAGCAAAGCTCTGTCAGGAGTTCGAGACTCTGAAGCACCTACTTGTCCGTCAGTGATCGTGTCTTGGTTGCAAACAAGAGTGAGCGTGGGAAGAGGAAGGAATTGGCTGACAAATGGGAAGATGAAGTGTACAAAGTTGATGCAAATCCATACATTCATGTCTACAAGATACAGGATGCAGCTGGACACACAAAGGTGGTGCACAGGAATCTTTTGCTGGAGGTCAACTTTTTGCCCCTTTCTGGGTTGGATCATGTTGAGGATGACTGTCCCACTGATCTGTCTTTCATCAGTGATGAGTCCACTCAATCAGACGACGGTGATGGAATGACCTCAATATTATATTAGCTTATTATATTCACTTTTAAGGGTTAAGTTTTGAATCTGCAAGTGTCTATAGATGTTTTATTTTGGGCCAAGCGTTATGTGGCGTATGTGAGATCTGATCACCCTCTTTATTCCCTGATCCTTCTATGTAAGGTAACTTCTAAGTTGATAACCTGGACTAGGTCCTTCTTTTTGCTTGTGCCAGTCTGTGTCAGTGTTAGGCGTTTTTGCAGTCCTGGACAGACATATTAAAATCAGTATGTTGTTGAATTTCAGGAGGGGTGAATGTAGCCGAGGTGAAAATGTATTTTTCATTTTTATTTTCTTTTTTCTTTCTTTCTTTCTTTATGAAATTTCAACAAATCCTGATTTTATATGGAAGAGTTTTATTTTGCCTCTATTTTGTAGTTCGCTCAACAGTGCGTACTGTGTCTTTAAGAGTTAACTGTGTTCTGTGCCCAGACCCTCACTGCTCTCAGTCTGAGCTGTGCCAACTGAGAGCAGTGAGATGAGAGTTACTGGCGTGCCGGAAAATATAAATGAAGAAAAGATACGCCCGTTACATACATCACGTCTCATCACAGCCCTCCTCATTCTGCTCTACAGGTTGTCAGTCATGCACGCTGTCCCTGTTAACAGCAGCAACAACAGGCTGGAGTAATCATGGCTGTGCCTGTCTTAGGTCGTCCAGAGTGCTCATCTAACCCCAACCTGTTTCCATACAAAAATTTACAGACGGAGCTGTGTCATATGTTTCTGCATGAACACAACAACTGTACTGTTTGGTGCTGCAGTTCTCTCAGTCATCCAGAAGGTGGCACTGGAGCAACGTCTCCTCTACCGGCAGCAGCCCAGTGCAGCAATGGCAACTACGGAACTGATGGCAGCGGGAGGTCAACAGCAGTAGCAGCGGCGGCAGAACACCCAATACATGCAACAACACAATGTTCACCTAGCAGGGAAAATCACATGAAGCGCTGATAGTCGGAACACGCTAACTGAGCTGAAGTCCGTTAATTCACCATGTTTCAATCACAGCAAGAAGTCAGCTCAGCATGGCGGCTATCACATGGCTAACTCACAACATCGCTATGAACAATAAAACAAACTTCATAACGATAGCATGAATAACATTACACTTACAAGATAATCATCACAAAAACAGAACACACTGGCCTTTTACTAATGCTCACCTAGTAGGGAAAATCACAAATAAACTATATGTGGAGGCACCGCAACCCATGAAGCGCTGATAGTCGGCAGACGCTAACTGAGCTGAAGGCCCGCCCCTGCAAGTGGCATGAGTGTCGGACCCTCTTAAAGGGGCTGCAGCACAACAGTTGCATGAGAAGAACAACAGAATGTTGAACAATATATATATAATACAATCATACACACAAAACAAATAAACAACAACAACAAAAATAACATTGTCAATATACACCCGGGTTACAGTTGTTCTTAGTACTCATGCACACAAAAACAACACAGCATCCAGTCTCTCAGTGTCTCATTGTGCCTGCTCACAGCAGCGTTTGGGTTCAAGCACTTGTGGCTGCACCTGTCTTAGGTTGTCCCGGTTCACAGGGGGATCTTCCCCGTCACTGGTTAACAGTCTGCCATGCTGACCCTTTGTGAAGCCAATTGAACAGGTTCTAATGTTTTAGATGAGGACAGTGGAGCTCTGAGGAGAGTCTGATGATGACCTGACTGATGCAGAGTTAATACTGATGGGACTGCCTCACTCAGTGTTAAGTGACTGTGAGGCCTTTGTGTCAGGATGGTGGTGTCTGTGTTAGGACTTGACTGTGGAGTGGACCCAGAAGAACGACTCACAAACACTGTCCTTAATTCAGGGCAAAAGTACAATAGGGCTAGGCAGTATCTCAATCCGGGGACAGGCAGAGTTCAAAAACACGATGAAGCAATCAGAGTACACACAGGCTACGGTACCAGAGAGGGTTCAGATGGAGATGGGTTTCCTAGAAGTAAGCATAGGTCATTCACAAAAAACACTGTAGTTCTCCATTTGTCAGCTCTGTCTGTCTCTCAGCTTCACCTGAAATGAAAAGCGGAAAAAAACATTCAGTTTGGATCATAATGAATAATAATAACATCAAGAGACATTCATCTGATTGGAGGAATATAGCACAGTAATATATGTAGTATTCTACAATAAAAAATATCAACTACAAATGTGACTGGCCTGTTACACACCAAAAATCATTACTTTTCATAAGAAGCTTTGCTCCAAAAGTGCCTAAAACACAGAGCAGGTTTCTCAGTGTAAAGAGGGAAGAGTCATTTTACACATGGCAAGGCAAGGCAAATTTATTTGTATAGCACCATTCTTACACAAAGCAATTCATAGTACTTTACAGAAGAAAAAGAAAAGAACAATTTAAAAGCCACAAAAACAATTAATTTTAAATGATCTGACAATTTAAAATCAATTTGAAATCAAAAAAGAAGGAATCCATAAAACTACCAATTTAAAATCAATAAAACAAGCAATTTAAAATCATTTATCAATTTAAGATCAATAAAATAAGCAATTGAATGTCTTTAAAAGAAAGCTGCAGTAAATAATAATGTTTTCAGCCATGATTTGAATGAACTTATGGTTTGAGCACATCTGAGGTTCAGGGAGTTTGTTCCACAGGTGAGGAGCACAGAAGCTAAATGCAGCTTCATCCTGTTTGGTTCTGACCATTGACTGTAAAAATAATGGACAAAGCTTGCAACGTCACAGTCCGACAAACTGCCAAATACAGAGAAAGAGGGGGAGCGAGAGTGGAGCTGAGGTGGGCGGGCAGTCGCGGAAACGTGAAGCTCACGCTGTGATACGTCAACCGCCTGTCAGTTACAGCGGTAACGCCCATAATTATGCATAATTTTAAATCGGAATATAATTAAAATGAGTGAGTTATAAAAAAACTCACCCCCGTACAGTTGACACTAGAATAAAATCTATCAGTTGAGACCAGAATGGCGTTTTGTACCAGGCTGTAAACATGTTTATTTATGCAGTGAAGTTGGCGATTTTAACATGGGAGTCTATGGGAAATGACTCGCTTTTGGAGCCAACCCCTAGAGGCTGCGGTGTGAATTACATGTTTTAGCACTTCCGCATGGGCTTCAAGTCTGAGGCCCGGAGGTTGCCGCTTGGTGCAAGTAAGCAGCCGTTTTGTGGCTGGTACATGCAACACCGCAACTTTCAGTCAGGTGTTCGAGGTCCGAGTCCCCCTGACACCACCAGTTGTTTTGTTTTCACCATATGAGAAGCTTTGTGGGTACATGTGGGTTACGTTTAGGCATTAAAAACACTCAAATTCATAACATTAAACATGTTTTACATGAACAGGGAAGGATAATGAGTCAAAGGGCCACTGAGCCCAGACACAAAAAAGGGCCCCCACTAAGACATATGATGAGGTTCAGTGTGAGTTCAGCATCATGGACATATCAAAGCAAAAGGAAGATGATGCTGCCTTCTCCTGATAGCTAATACCTAACAATACCCATGAATAGCTGTTACGGTATTAGAGCTTGCATTGTGTGCGCTCATGAATATAGAGAACGGATGGATGGACTTCTTGGGTCTCTATCATCTCTTCTCAACACTTCAGCATTAACCCGATTTATTCTATGATGCGAACAAAACAGAACGCCCCCTACTGGCTGAACATTAAGCTGTGTGCATCATTCCACTTCCAGAGAGGACACATATTTAAAAGTTAAAAATACATTTCTGAGGATCCAAACTGCTGTTCCAAGAGGATTATGGTCTCCCGAGCCGTCCTCTGGGTTTATCTGTTGTCATGTAGAGTCGCTGAATTCTGACAGGGGACAGGCATTTTATGCATGCAGTTTTAGGAGATTCTCCAGTGCCGTCTGAGTGAGTGTCTCTGCGATTATACTGATACAGTGGAACAGAGGGAACACACTGCTGCTGCTGCTGCTGCTGATGATGAGAGGGGGAACTTGGATGTTTTATAGATGGAAATAGGGCAGGAAGTGCGCAGACAGGCTGCTGGGTGCAGGCAACGCAGAAGGGTGGAGTTCAGTGTGTCAGAGGATCCAATCACACTGAAAGTAGAGCTGTGTGTGTCGGTTTTTCATCCTGATCCAAAGTTTTGATGTGGCCACTGATGACGACTCCTGTTTCCTTTGACAATCCTAAGCAAGCTTTAAGTGAGATGAAGATAAATAGAGTCTTATAGGTCAACAGTATTTGTCATTCTGAAGAGGAATCAGTACCATTTGTCATGGTCTGAAGGGACGTTTATCACCTCCTGGTGAGGAGAACGAACTTTAACTCTCAGATTAATGCTGCAGTCTGTGTAACAGGCTCGAATCAGTGTTACGTGGAAGTCGAAATATCACTGTCAAATCTAAAGTTAAAAGCTCCGACTTCAAACACAAAAACCCAAGAAAGTCTGTTGATTAGTCCAAAGCAGAGCAGAGAACATTATGATCCAGACGGTTATCTGAGGCTGAGCTGCAGGAACAGGAAAACTCACAATCACACTTTCAGGAGAAAACAAAGGTCAGATTTGACGCAGATGCTGAAAAAAACAACAGAGACCAAGGGGAGCTCTGCAACCTGTACTCCCTCTTATCCATTTTTATTTTTAACAACCTGATCCCCCTTTTGTTTCTTCAGGTTAGCTAACGGAGGCTAATTAGTGAGTTGCATAGCAACAAGACCAACGATGAACACTCCATCAACCCTTTGAGCTCCTGTTTTCCCTCTCTCTCTCCGTCTGTCTGTCTGTTGCTAGAAAAAAAAAAAACCTCCGATTAAATCACAGCCACAATGACGGTCACAACGATCTGCTGGCTCTGTTTAAGGTGTCATAAATGCATCCATAATGCTCCCAAATCTCCCTTCATCTGCTTCCCCTGACACTGTCTGTGTAGAAGTAATTACTGAGGATTTATTCAGACAGAGAACAAAGGCAACTTGACCTTCTCAGGAGGTCCATGTGTACGAATCACAGACAGCATTTCATATTTTCTTCACATAGTTCTACACCACAAATCAAATGTTTACAGAGAGAAAAAGCCAAGTTTCCTCACTGAGTTCCTGAGGAGATCGCCTTGTTATCTCCCAAGTGCTCACAAAGACAGTAATTACACAAAAGGCCATTCAATTAAAGGATACCGTGCACCTACATGGCTCATTATTTAAAAAAAAAAGAAAAAAAAAGCTAATTAAATGATTTGACCCCAGACTAAAGGCCTCCGCTGTGAGAGCCAACCCTCAGCTGAATACTCTGATCAGCACCTGAGAGACACAACTAAACAAACACACTAAAAAAACGGAATAAATTTTAATTAACATTCATTTTAATACATGTTTTTATGTTTAAAAACAATCTGTGCGTGTCTGTGTGTGTTGTACAACGACTAAACTAAGTAGCAACCTCTGGGGTTGAGAGAGAACAGGGCAGTCTCACTTTTGACGCTTACTGACCAAACGTCAATATATGACGTACAAGGTGACACCTAATTCTAACGCAGGGGGAATCTCCATACAATTCAATGCATCCCTCCACGGCGATATGCGACATTCAGAGCAAGTGATGATGCATGTAATAAAAAAATATCATATGAAATGTGATTACGGTAAATAACCCAACCCTCCCCCGAACCCTAACCTTAACCACTAACCCCCATGAGGTGAGCAAGTTTGAGGCAAGCTGAGATCCCTCCGCGTCGGAATAAAACGCTGAGGGGCACCTTGCGCATCATATACTGATGTTTGGTCAGTAAGCATCAGTATATGACGAGTCGGGATGAAAATGTGTTGGTGAGAATAATTAGAAAGTGCAGTTCATCCGGCTGCCTGTAGGGGCTGGCTCCAAAAATGAGTCAACACCCAAATACAGCAGAACATGCAGCATGTTTTCAGTCTTCATCAAAGAATCCTGTTTTGGGATGAGTGCAGTTTTAATTACATTAAATAATTATGTGTGATCACTTCGATTGACTCTTTATAGTTATGTGCAGTGTATGGTCTCAGCAAACAAAACGTCACCAACAACAAGCAGGACTGCCAATGGTGAAGCTCTGTGGAAACATTTCTGTTATGTTGTCTCAAAGCCAAAATGTTCAACAAAAGGCTGAGCTATTTTTGAAAATAAAGATGAAAAAAAAGATCAAACAAAGTTCAAACCAACCACAAAAAGTGACACAAGAACAAACACAGGACAAACGGACAAAGGCATGACTCGAATACACAAAGGGTTAATGAGACACAGGTGGGAACAATCAGGTGATCAACAAGGAGGGAAAACAAGAGGAAGTAAGACTGACAAAGACACACCGAGAGAGAGTTGACTTTCAAAATAAAAGGGACCAAATGAGCCCACCAAGTACAGGACAGAGCAGGTGATCTTAATGCAAAAGCTGTTCTTCAGTGTTCATGTTCATTCACGATAGTGCATTAAACAAAATTAATACATTTCTATTGATTCAGTTTGTCACAAAAACGATGTTTCTAATGAGGTCTAACTGTTCGCTCGCATTTATCTTTGCAGACCTGCTTTGTGTCTAAGCAGCAGACAAAAATGACAATTTAATTCATCAAATGAAAGACATCAAATGTTTTCACATTATCCTGTCAAATGTTTCGAAATTGACTGCGTGGCAGTAAAAGAAATGAGAACGGCTGAATAAACAACTGTGACACCGAGGTTATCATACTCAATTAGCTGGAGATAGAAAGAGATCTTGTGACACGTTGAGGCAGAAAGGCAGAGAGGCCGAGGCGCCGTCTCATGTCGAGTGGCTGCTGTTAACTCTCAGGGCGAACACAGCTGACACAGTGTGCCAACTATAACAGCTGTAGTACGTCTGTGTGTATTCACATGAGGTTTGCGTCACTGGATCAGAGGAAGAGACGCCGGCGCCGATCTGACAGTTTCACAGGACGAAATTCCACAGTTTTTCAGTGAGGAAAAGTTGCTCAAAATCATTTTTTCCCTTATTAAGGAAAACATTTATTCATACAGGTCCTCTGGAAAAATGTTGCAAAAGTTTATGAGGCAAGTTTATGACCTATACTGCAGCCAGCCACCAGGGGGCGATCTGGATGTTTTTAAAGTCTCAAACTTCAAAATTATGTAAAAAAAAAATGAATGAATGAATGTATTTAAAGTACTAAACCTTTAAGTACAAAAAAATGCCCAGAATATATTACTGTACACTCACAGATATCCTGTGATCAATGGAATCTCACAGGGGGACTCTAATCATGTAGCAGGAAGCAAATGGTGTCCTCTAGGGGGTTAAAAATAAAGCAAAAGTGTTAAACAGAACACCTGTTTGAGCGACTACATGAAGCTACTAAGAGTGAATCAATCCTCCATGTTAAAAGGTCCAAAGTTACAGCAGAAATAAACATGATCGTCAGTCCAAGCTTTTAGCATGATTCAAATTGTGAATTTTTAATAAACTTAAATGGGTGTTTATATATATATATATTTATTAAGAGCTTAATTACACCAGTCAACAAGGCAATCAAGGATAGGTTTTCAAAATGTCCATAGTTCGAGTAGCGTTCTTATTTGACAGAGCCTTATAGTTCTTGTTGCATCACAGCTTCCCTGAGGTCACTGAGGTTTCCTCTAAGCAGAGCTGAACAAAGTTGCAGATGATGTTCAGGTGTGGGTCATCAGAGGGGGGCGTGCAACACAATGAGACACTTATATGTTCATTTAATTCCATTGGACCACACAGAGAAGCCTGAATGCACCTTTATTTCCTGTGAGCTTTGCAGCTGGGCCTGGAAAAGGTTTTTTTTTTCTTCCTTTTTGAAATGAAGTTTTTGCCAACTCTCCTGCGTCTCCGCTGCGCGCCCTCCTGACCCTCCTGGAGCTGCGGTTGGCTTCCTCCGAGCTGGCTGCAACGCCACCATAATGCTTCCCATATGGCAGACAACATCTCCTGCTGAGGGACTCCTTCATTTCTAATAATACGCACAGTGTAATAAAGGGCTCAATTGAATTAATCAGCTTGAAGACATTAATCAGACATTAATGAAGTATTAACCTCTGCACTGCACTGCTGTTCACCGTGTCTGCCTGCCTGTTTACATCAGCAGTCACATCGACCTGCTGCTCTGCTTCTAGCTGAAGGGATGCTGCTTTTTCAATGAATGAAATGAAAAACTTCTTCTTTTTTTTAAATTTGATTTTTCATTAGATTAAAACTGAAAAAAAAAATACCGTCAGAGGAAAAACGAACGTGTTTGGTCGTCAAGGATTCTGATTGTGCCGTGTTGATTAGTGAATAATGGCGCCCAATAATTGTAATTGCAATAATTCTGTTAACTTGACACAATTAATCAATGAGACAGCGAGAAAAGTGAAAAAGAAAGAGACAAATCAGGAAGGAGGTAAATTATATACCATTAGACTGATCTCTGTGGTGATGTAAAGAAACAGCAGAGGTACTAATCATCTGCAGTCATTCAGCAGATCCACTTGTGATAATCATGTATTGTTAGCAAGGTCTGAAGGTCAATCCTCTTCCAGTTCAATCGGCTCTTTGAGATTCCTTGAACAAAAAA
>JAVQJX010003324.1:0-12889 GCA_036025115.1 Ambassis agassizii | reverse complement strand
TGCTTGTATAGATGCTGTGTCTTCTTGCAATAAACTTTATATGTAAGTAATACAGCGTCGGCGGAGCCTTCTTCATTTCCACATCGAAAGCCCTTCAAGATACATCACCTTCAAGATACATTAAAATCTTTTCACAAGTGAACATGATATGAAGCTGCAGGGAACCGGAAAACAACTGGTTTTCATGGATGGAAACCCAAAAAAAGAATGCAAGTATAGGAAATACATTCTCTTTGACACAACTGGAGTCTGTGTAGGTTCATGCTTATTTAGTGCTGATTAAATATGCCTCATGAACGGTGGAGTCAACCAAATAATTCAAATCCTGAGTTTCAAGCACTTTGGATGGGCGGTGGTCTTTTGCTGCAGTTTGTCTTCAGACTGTGAGGAGGCAGCAGTGCCTATGTTTGTTTTCATCAGATTTTTTTTAGTAATGGCTTCCCCTGTTAGCATTATTTAGCACTTTTCATTGTTTTTTATCCCTGATCCCTGAATTAGACGTCAGAACTGTTTTTCAGGCTCCAAAACTAAACGTAACATAAAACCAAAAATCTGTGTAGAGTTTTGGAGATTCAGAAACACATATCAGTCCAATATGGAAGAGCCGAGAAAGTTTCTCAATTAAACTTGAGAAGAGCTTGAAGGTGGGAGTATTGTTGTGATCTGCTGTTATGTTGATAACAGAGCTTCCGTTGGTGAAAATGTGTTTTATAACCCAAAGCTTTGTCTGAAAGCAAGAGTGAGTGAATTAAAACTTACGGAAAAAGGTAACGAAAAAATAAAAACCCGCACTTCCTGGGTGGAAGAATACTCAACAGAATAGTGAGTAAAGTCCTAAAATACATAGAAAAACGCTACATAGAACACGTGACTAAGGGTTGACACATGAACGCACCATTTCCTCTTGGCTCTTTATGATGGCCAGGTATGCTCCTTTGCTCTTGCAGTAATCGCTGCTTTTCTTCCAGTTATTCTTGCTGGTGGAGGTGAAGTAGCAGCTGTACCCAAACTTCCTCCAACCACTGGGACACTTCTTCGCTGTAAATATGTGATATTTGTTAATCATTTGAGACACATACAGACACATTTCTTTAGTGAAATCTTCTTTTTTTGTCACCTTTAATGGCTGCATTCAGTTTGTCCTGCAGCATCTCCTTCTCCATCGTCACGTTGTTGTTTATCACCCTCAGCTGGTCTCTCTCCGCTGTTACATTTTCAAACCGGCTTTCCAGCTCGTTTTTTTCCTTGACCAAAGCTGCGTATGAAGCCTGCAGATCATTCTCTGCTTGCTTCAGTATGACGTAGGCTGCCTGCAGCGTGTCTTTGGCCACTGTCAGGTTTTGGTGGTTTTTCAGGATCTGGTCTTTCTGCCCTGTGGAGAAGTTTACTTTCTCCTCCAAATGTTCCACTTTCTTAATCAGGTCGTTGTAGCTCATCTGTAGCTGCTCCTTAACCCTGGTCACATTATTGAACTGGTTCTGTAGGTTGTTCCTCTCATTGGTCACTGAGTCATAATAGGTCTGTAAGTCATTCTTCTGTTTGACGACAGTATCGTATTGTTTTTGCAGCATGTTTTTGGCTGTAATGGAGGCGTTGGCGTTGGTCTGCAGCTGGTCTTGCATGGTTTTTAGCTGAGCTACCTCTTTACTCAAAGCTGCGTTAGTGGTCTGGAGCTCACCTTGGCTAACCTTCAGTTTATTTCTGTCATCACTCAGTGACTTAAGTTTCGCCTCTACCTGATCCTTTTTTATTGATAGGTAAGTGTTGCGATCGTTTAGTTGAGTACGGATGAGTTCGATGTTAATTTTCTCTTTCTGCACTGCCTTCAGGTTCTCCTTCAGATCCTCCTTCTCCTTGTTCATGACTGTTAAGTTCTTACGATGCTCCTTAGCTACATTTTGGGCTGTTGAAAAGGTAAGAATAACACACAAACTTTAATGTAAATTTCACCACGTTGAGAGTATTTGACCACATAAGTAGAGCAGACTCACAGTGGACATCTTGACCAATGACCGCAGCCAACAGGAGAACACAGAGCAGGCCCAGGCAAGCTGTCGCAACCTTGAAGGGGCTGTTTCTTAACGAGTAAACTGAATCACAACAAAGCAGAAACAGAACCTTAAAATTGGTGAAGTGATCTGAGGAACTTGTGGTTAAACTGAGATTGCAAAATTCTACACATTCAAGCAGAGGCACTGACTGACAACTGCTAAATGCCCTGCAACAATTTGAACATCCTTTAAAGTCATATTTTTTTGGTGAGGTGATAACTTCATCATCCACTTTCTATTTATTCTCCATAGGGGGTTGTTTTTTTATGTGCAAAAAGCTTCACATTTTCAGTAAGCCTGTCGCTGAGCTGAGCTGTGCTGTGCAGGGAGTTTACAAAGCCACAATGAATGTTGCCCAAGTAGTTTTTATCCACGTTTAATGAAAATCACAGAAGAAAATTGCGCATTAATGTGAATTTCCTTCCACTGTTGTGATGAAAATATCAGAAGTGGCCCTCCCTTGAGGAGAACATTGTGTTTGTAATAATTCTGCGGCTGGATGCCAGTTATGTTTTGAGTGCTGCCAGCAGAGTGCTAAAATATGGCTTGTTTAAGAAATGTTTTGTGGATGCATAGCCTCCAGTGCACACTTTGCCTTCAGCTTCAGTGAAAATAAACAATAATTATTGGTAAGTAGAGGTAGCTGTGAAGGACAGTAACTGGTAGTCATGATAAAATTGCTTTGCCATCGATTTGACCCACAAATTTGTTATAATTCTGATTTTTAAATAATTCATCCGAATTTCCATATGGTAATTATGTGCCAACAGTGATCTGATCCTCTGTTATTTTCTATATATGAGAGTATAAAAAAAAATAAACGATAAATAAACATTATTTTATCACCTGTGTAACGAATTTTGTTGTTATCTCCAAAAAACTGCTTGTAGGCAATTTTACTGTCTTCGACGTCCATGTTTGTCATTGCGGAGGCGTTGTACTCGACAGTCATGGTCGCCTTATGAGAGGAAATCTTTATCAATACAGAAAAGAAAAAAAAACACAATGAGCTGAGTGCAGCATCTTATTCAATATATAAATAACAGCTGAAATCATCCTTACCTCTCTTTGTGGAGATGATGGTGTAAGTTGTAACTTCCTGTGATTCTCACTTGGGTGAAGTTTTCCACATTTGTGCCCAGTTTGGCTGAAAATGAAGGCCTTAAGTCAATGGGTGGAGCTCAGTTCTTCCTCACAGCCTGAGTCAGCCAGTGAAATCTGATGACTGGTGCCTTTTATTGATGGATCCCAAAACATCCTTACTCAAGATTTTACCATTTAAACAAATAAGTGAAATCAGTAGCATCAGATCTATCAGTCTGATTTAATCCAAAGATGATTTGTTGTTAATAGCTGGTATTTTTTTTGTTGCAGCTCTGCTCACCACAGACATTTAGCTTTATACTTATACACATCCATCATCTGACCAACACTTTCCTCTTTAGGCCGAGCTGATGCCTATGCAGAAAGTGGCCTCACAAACAAGTCAGCATGTACATAAAACTCATTTACACCCATGCAGAGGCTCACATTCATCCTCTGATGATGAATTTTGTGTTGTGCAGATGCTTGCAGACACATTAAGAATAAGTGGAGCTGACACCATATTAGCATGTTAGCATGGCAACAGTTTACAACTCCAATCAATGAAGCTGCTTAAACTGAGAATCTTCATCAACACCATGCATGACACGTTTTTGGCTCATCCTTTTTATGTAATATCTAAATATTTTAATGCCACATTCACTTGCATGCAATAATAACCTGCTTTGTGTTTCTGGTGTGAAGCAGTTATTCATTTTGTGTCCTATAATATTTTACAGATTTCTCAACAGGAAACACATTCAGAAACAATAATGAGGAACCGGAGATTTCACAAAACGCTGAACTTGCTGTTTTCATATCAACCTTCTGATGGAAAGCTCTGAGTCATCATTCTGCGTATGTTCCAACTAATATTTTCTTAATAATGCAGACATCAAAGAGATTTTCTGAGAAATCAGAAAAAGACAAGCACAAAAACACAGAAAATCTAAAAGAAAAAAATGAATGTTTAAAAGTGCAGTACTAAACCTTGGTTTCACTTATTAGCTCACGTTGCCACGGTAACCTTGGCTTTTGACATAAACAGCAGTGAAACAGCTGATAGTTTGTACAAAGTGTATGATTAGACACACACACTGTCACTGTTTGTTTAACTTGGATGGTTTTCAGCTTAATCAGGTTCCTGTGTCACATGACATGTAGATGTTTCAGCAATTCAGCATCCTTACTATGACACAACTCAGCCTGTGTGTGGGGGTCTTATCTATTGCATGGACGGCGAGGTTTTCAACTTCCTGATCGCCATCATGTGTCACAGCACGTTAAAGCTGACCTAACCTGTACCATTGGTATGTAAGCACAGGCAGAGTGTTACCTTGATGAGAGTGTTTGTGTGCATTTGTTTCTCATCTTAGAAGACAATAAAACAATAATACATTTATCTTTTGACAGGAGCTCTTTCAGGCTCACAGCAGGGCGAGCGCTGCAGGAGACAACTGAAGAAAAGCAAGATAATCAGAACAAAAGATGACAGGCCACTGATGAGAGATTCAGCAGATCAGGAAGTATTTCTAGCCAACCACTACGACCCTAAGTAAGCATTTTAATGGGTTTTATCAGGTTTTTATTTTCCAAACGACAGTTGTCTTGTTTTCTTTCCTTACTGTTTTGTACAGATATGACTGAATGCATTGCTTTTTTGTTCATAGTTATCTTACAAATAAGATGCTAATCACCTTTCTCTGCTATGAAACTGTAATATAATGTCATGGGACTCTGTGTAATTCAGTCATGACAGTAATACTGGAGGCTAAAAACAGGTGAACCCTCACCTGACACGGCTGCAAAGGCCCCATCTACAATCTCACTTCCATCCCATCCTTCTGCTTGTGGTTAATACACAGTATATAAGTTCAAATAGCAGCTTTCTTAAATGACATGAGCTGATCTTTAATTTGCTTGTAATTAAAACAAACGATTAAATATGACTTAGTTATGTCTGTTGTTACTGAAGTCATTCATGTAGTTCTTTTGCAGATCCTTGACGTAGCGATGAACGCGGACCCTGTGGAAAGTTCGTTCCACCAAAGATCCCGTGGAACCAGGCAGAGCGTAGCCATCGGTGACGCCCGCGTGACGGAAACCCAAACGCAGGTAGAGCTGGTGTGCAGCCGCTGTGTACGATGCGGTCTCCAGGACGACGGAGGAGTATCTCTCAGTGACGGCAAACTCCAAAAGTTTCTGTCCCAGTGCAAAGCCGACGCCGCGCTTTCGGTATCTCGGATCAACGGACATCCGCAGCAGCTCAAGAGCGCCCCCTGAGTCTGAGCCCTCCCTTAGGCCTAAGCCTGCTACAAGACCAACCACTTTGCCTTCCAGCACTGCAACCCATAGACAGGAGCCTGAGGCGGAGGGTAAGCACACTGTTAACCCTTTGAGCACATGCATAACACAAGCTATGATATAGTGACATTTCCTTAAGTTTCATACTGTGTATGTACCTGGTGTTTTAATGTAAAAGTTCTCAATGTCTCTCATGTCTTTCATGGCGTATCTCAGGTAACCATGGACCACACGTCTGCTGTAGAAGTAGTGCAAACACAACACAACAGCTGGGACGAGTCCGATCACACACCAACACATGGTGAGCATAAAACACACAACTGCAAAAAATGAACACACATGTCAACTAGCATGTCAACTAGCATTTTCATTCCTATACAGGAATAATGAAGCCTGAGCAGTCATTAAGATTAAAAAATAAGTGAGATAATAATGATGGACAGCTGTTCAATCTGAACAAAAGACAACAAACTTACCTGTCATTGCTGCATAAAGCAGAAAACACTCAGGGTGGTGTGTCAAAGCTCTGAATGCAAAGTCTGGTATGAGCTCCATCAGCCCCTGCCGGTAAATCCGCTGCACCGCCGGATCGTCCGAGGCCTCAAATTTACGTACAAATACGGCTCTGCTATGGTTATTGTCATCCATGTTTGGTTCAAATTGCATTTAAAATCCACCTGTTTGCATCGAGCTGCACGTGCACTCAGCCTCCTCTGGGCTGACGGTAACATAGACGCCTCAAAACTAGTCGTTCATGTTTGCAGCGCCTTCGGGCAGTCAGTAAACTGCCAAACCTGTTGTTTTCGTTTTTAAAATATGTAACCGTGACTTAAGAGAAAACAGGAAAGATGGCTTCCAGATGTTTCTGTTTAACTGAAATGTTCTATCATTCTATCATAGTTTGTGTCAGTTTGTGTGTCAGTCAGGCTTCATGTTTTACTAAAGAGTTTAGTGCAGGCAGCTTCTGCTGCCTGATGTCGGGTGGCTTAGTTTAGTTGGTATTGGTTTCCTTTGTCGTCCTAGATTTTTTTCTCCTGGTCTTGTTTTATTCGTGGTGCTTTTGCATTGTTGAGTTTTATTTTGTCTGTTGCTTTCTTTTCAAAGGTAATGTTTGACCTTTTTTACAGACACTTAGGGGTATGCACACAAATTCTATGTTATTAAAGTTTCCTAAACACTCGTAGACCTTCTGCAATCAGATGATTTTTATTATGTTTTTACACAAACATTAACATGGGAACTAACTTTTATAAACTTATCATCTGCCTGTGATGTCTCAGTGCTTCTGCTGTAGCCTGTGGCTAATCTGTCATCAGGACCATGATGTCTGAAACAGAGTTTATTACACACACAGTGCTTTAAAAGTTTTTGTTTGTCAGTGTTAGCTCCTGCTTGCTCACACACTGGTCTGGAAGTCAAACCCAACCACACCCTCTGATTCACACACATCCTGTTTGTGAATCACAACCTGTGCTGGTCTTTAACCACAGCAGGAAATAATATGTTAAAACAGGTTGTGTCTAAAGTTTGTGTTATTACTGTAGACTTGAAGACATTTTGTTGTTTTCAAGATGGATGACGTAGTGATGATGTTGAACCCTGTAGAAAATCCACTCCAGCACAGACTGTCTGACCCCCGGTGCAACATATCCGTTGGTGACTGCGACGCAACGGAAGCCCAATCTCTGGTAGAGCCTGTGCGCCGCCGGCGTGTACGCTGTGGTCCCCAGAATAACAGACGAGTACCCACAGATGGCAGCAAACTCCAGAACTTTACGTCCCAGCACAACGGCGACTCCACACTTGCGATACCTCCGATCAACAGACATCCTCTGCAGCTCCACAGCGCCTCCTCCTGACCTCACCGCTGCTACAAGACCCACCACTTTGCCTTCCAGCACAGCCACCCACAGACAGGAGCCTGAGGGTAAACACACAACAACAAAGCATTTTTAACACACTTACACAAACCTGATGTTAGCTGTAACCTGTTTGATGTTAGCATTTAGCATACTGTTTCATTATGAGGTAACCACATCACATGGAAGGTGAGCGTGTTTTGAATAATATCACAAAATTATCTGTAGAATCTGAACAGACCTGAGGGTCCAGTTAATGTCTGAATATTAGACATGCACCGATTGATCGGCCTGATTTTTTTGCTGGTCAAATGCATGATCTACAGCACGCAGCATCAGCAGCACAGGCCCATAAAGTAGACTAGACCCTGTGGATTATAACTACTGATGATGTGATGAAGCCCTGTGAACAAATCTTTCAGTACTGGGACACGCCCCCTTTTGCTCCACACAGACTGAGCAAAGTGGACGTTGGCTTCATTATCATCACTAACATGTCAGTTGTAGGGAAATTCTTCAGCAGACGATAAGTGACATGCAAGAACAAAACATCAAACACAACCAATGATAATCATTTAGTAGTGATATTACACCTTAAATTTGAAGAATGTGTCTGTTCAGCTGTTTCATTTCTTTTAACAGACATTCATTAATACATAATTACATTACTGAAAAGTTGTATTACTGCTAGAATTAATTTATTAATTTATTAACATACATATCCTATAAGACCGTGTGTGTGTGTGTGTGTGATTGTAGTTGTAGGGAAATTCTACTATAATTTGTGAAAAGAGGATCTGATGCAAAACTTTGTGGTTTTCGTCTGAGTGGAGGCGGTCCTTCCACATTGCAAAAAAAAAAAAGCTTCTGTCATAAAATCAGATTATTATCATCCTATGGATTATAAATCACAGGATTAAGTTTACAACATTTTAAGCCAGCCATGTGTTTACTTTTCACCTACATCTCACATTTTTAGCAGCTTGTGTGTTATTTGACACTATTTAGGGTTTTAGAAGTTGCCACCTGACACATCACGCAATCATGGAGCGATATGGCACAACACAAATCCATATGAGGAAGTAGAGTGGTGATTAACAACACTGCAGACTTTTATAACAAAAGCATTTTAAAAATTCTGCTTAAGGTTCCGCATTTTTTAACAATGTAATATCTGTAGCATATATACAGTAGAAGCCTCATTTATTTTAAAGTGCCTGTCCTGGTCATGTGTGTGTGTGTGTGTGTGTGTGTGTGTGTGTATTCAGAGGGCAGCATGTATGAAGGAATGAATGAGTACCTGATGATTTCATGTAAAAGCCCTCGATGTCTCCCATGTCTCCGTTCATGGCTCGACTCAGGTAACCACAAACCACACGTCTGCTGTAGAAGTAGCGCAAACACAGCACAATGGCTGGGAGGAGTCCTATCACACACCAACACTCGGTGATGATAAAACACACAACTGCCAATGTGGAGATACAATGTCAGGCAAATGGAGAGTAGCAACAGAGAAATGTGTTTTTTGTTTTTTTTTAATGATCTTACCTGTCATGGCAGTGTAAAGCAGGACACTCTCCGGGTGGTGTCTCAGTCCTCTGATGCTGGTGTCCGGGATCATCTCCATCATCCCTTCAGAAAAAATCTGCCGCACTTCTGGATAATCTGCGGCTTCAAATTCCCGCACAAAGACGGTCTGTCCGCTTTGAGCTTTGAATCCAAACTTTAGTTTTCTAAAGTCTTCCTTTGGTGCTGCTTCGTGCCCCATTTTTTGAGATACAGTGAACAAGTATCTATGAGTCAAGCAGGATTTCAAAAATCCTTCCTTCTACTCTATGTTGCGCAACAGTTTTTCTACTGTGTTGCCACGAAAGCAGTCAGTCACTACAGATAACATCCCAGCCTCTTGTTTAGAGGCCACCCTTTTTATCTGACAACACATGCAGACAGACAAGAGCACAGTAAGACACTCATTTGACCACAGCTGCAGGCACATTACTACATTTTATGTAAGGAAAAAAAGATAATGTGTGAGTGCTTTAAAGAATGATGTGTGTAGACTGGATCAGGAGTTCTTCAGGACGGCAGGGTAATAACAAGTCAATTGATACGCTACAGTCACAGTGTTGAATACCTTTCTTAACCTTTCCTCCTCCTCCCCCTTCATGTTCTCTCAACTGAGCCAAACAAATACTCGTCATTAGTAGCTCACAACTGTTTCCTTGTCACTTCAGGGTTCACAAAAAAACTGACAGCCAGTTGCAACAGGCTGATTTACAACCAATTACAACCACACATTCACGGAATGATCAAATTATCGTATATTTGGCCTTTTCTGGGATTATTGATTGTACAAATACGATAATTATAACACTGTATACAATGTACAATTTGTGGGGGGACGGTTAAACGTGGGGAAATCTTTGGTCGTGGCTCTCAAACAGTGGTCTTATGTCGTACTGAGACAGGTTTAACAGACGCAGTTGTCAGCGTCTTGGAGTCAAAGATAACCTGAGATAAAATTCTTGCGCTGTCAGGATCTCACAATGTGACAGCTGCTGCATATTGATGAAACCTGAGATCGCTCGCAGCAAAGTTTATTAGATCCGTGTCGCAACAATAGGCCTGTGTCGAACCTTTTGTAAAAAGTAAAATGGTTAAATATTTTTACCTTATATACGTCTCATTTACTTATATTATTGGACTTGTTGTACATATTGAAAATTCAATATTGCAGTTATTATGAGTAAGTTATGCTACACTAAACAAAAAGACAAAAATGTTTGAGAGCTTCCATCAATACTCATGGCTACATCTGGTGGGTGGAAGCAATATTATTACTCAATATTATTTAAATGTGTTGCCTGCAGTAAGTCTACACATCAGAGGATGTTTGAACCTCTCTGCTTCACTGTGCATGCTAAAGGAAGTCGAGTACTGATTTTTTTTGTCTTCCAATTGTCAAGTTTTTTTAAAGCTTTATATTAAGAGATATTTAAATGACGTCTAAATGCCCCACTGACCTGAAAATTACTGAAGAATTACAGGCGGCAGAATTTGGATGGGCACCATAAAAGAGCACACAAACACCAACTGTTTCTGTGTTAGCCCGAGGCTTAAAACTGAGCCACAAATGATACTTTTTATCCCAATATGAGCACAACAAAGGCACGTAGCAAACAAGACGCAGCCGTTCTCTCATAATGGTTTTTAAAATAGACTGAGAGCAGAAGGCGAGGGGATGGCGGCCACGGTGACTCACGTCTAGTCCGACTCTACTCTCAAAAGGTCTGTTGAGACATTTTTGAAAGAATCACTGAACATCAGACATGAACATGCCAAATGTGACATGAGTGTGGGATCTGTTGGCTTCTATATTTGACTGTGATGACGCTGTTTAGTTGTGATGCATGTGAAATGATCCTGAGATAAACGTTGGAGTGGAGGGGAGGGAGCGGGAAAAAAATAGAAACTTTGAAACTGTGTGAATGATGGAGTACGTTCCTGCAGTCATTCAGAAAAAGCTCTTTTTTCTTTCGTTAGAATGTGGCTTTTACAAGCAAAACAAGACGAAAATTTAGTTTGATATAAGAAACATAAATAAAGCTACATTTTCCCAGAAAATAATGAGGAAAAAAAATTAAATACACCCACACACACACACACACTCCATCTCCCCTTCCAATATACATACTATGCGCACATGCAGCCTCCCACTCACAAACACTTATTATTATTCCTATGATATGATTATTGTTTTCCATCACAGTGACTTCTGTAGAATGCATACCAATAGAAAACGATGCATCTGTCTGTCCATATATGTCAGTTAATGGCAGCAGATTATTACACTCCCTTCATGCACAGTGAAGTGTTCCAGGCCAGATGGCCCTCAGTGCATACAAACCCATATAACCATATATTAACACATTTATTATGACTTAATTAACTATATTTTAACTATATAATTAATATATATATTAATTAACTATATCTATATCTATATATATATTAGCTTAAGGGCCTTATCAGTCATCTATGGTATCAATACATGATAACATTTTAGGTTGTAACACTTCTGTTCTAGTCTCTACACATTATCAGTATGAAGCAGTTATACTTTGATAGGCTAACATGCTAACAGAAAAATGTCACTCTGTGTCTAATAGCAAGCAACATACAGGCTAATAAATTTCACTATCAGCTCATCCTTGTCCTCTTCATCAGTGGCACATGTTTAACCTACACTTACTCCACCTCCCATCACCTCTGTGACCCTGCTGTTCACCCACATGTTGGGACCCTAACAAAATGTTCCCCTGGTCGGCTCCCATCTTACGCAGACCTAAATCCATCAGTGCTCCTGGGTTAACCCTGTAAGCATCATAAGTAGAGTCAAAAGGAGCCTCAGCTGTTCGGTCACTTCTCATGGACCGGTGGATCCGAATCCTTCTCTCTTCTGATCAGATTGGTCGTAAACACGCTGAATCTTACAAAAACCTGCAAGTGGTCACACCAGCAAAGAAAAGAAAAGTCATCAAGATGAAGACAGGACCTTAGTTTATCCACGAGTGTCTGGAAGCTGATGACTGGCTGGAAGGACGGAGGGAAAAACTCAGAGGGAAGGACCTGTTCTGGTCTAGTCCATACAACAATGCAAAGACTGTGTTCAATCGAGGAAGACGAGACGCTTTTTAGTCTCCCTGGAAAAAGCCTAATTAGAAGCAGCTAGTTAAGCTCTGATCTTCACATGCAGTCTCTCTTTTCTGTGGTGGTGAAATATTCAACAGGCGGTTCACTACAGTGTTATGTCAAGAATACAATGGACTCAACTTTTTAAGGTCATTCGGTTGCAGGAGGATTGTGTCATGTGACGATGTGGTGACGCAAGTAGAAACCACTCTGAGTGTGACCTTCATGCTGTACTATGGCGTCCTTCACAGGAACGATGGAGTCTTTTCTGTCTTCAATAAAACAGTTTTTAAAGCAAAGAGGTGGATGGATCGCTGCAGAGCGTCCCTTTGAAGAACAGCTGCTTTGTCTTCACCATTTATTTTCAACTTTAACTGTCATCACTGCTTTAGTAGCGAGAGTTTCCTGACAGCTAGTCGTTGCATCATCTCTCTCTCTCTTTCTCTCTTTTCATCATCTGTGTCTATTGATTTCAAGGTCAGACTGACTGTGAGAGTTTTCTGTCACCCTGTGATGTCATTTAAGCCTCTGACTGATTCGCAACACGTTGATCATCCCTTAGTGATCACCCAGACACATTTGGATATTTGTTTGTTGTGTTAAAATGAGTGATGGCTCATTTTTAACCTGATTTAGCTGGTGACTCAGAAAACTCAAAGAGCACCCACAGAAAAAGCCACCATAGGAGGAGCGGCGAAATGTTAAGCCGTGCAAACAGTATGCTGCCATGAAACCTTCCCACAGAGGATGGAAATACTCCATCATTTACACAGACAGAATCTGACTTAGCAGCCCACACCTCAGAGAGGGGGGGGGGGGGGGGGGGGGTGTTTAAAAAGAAAAAGAAGGCCCCCAAGCCCTGGGCGCCCGGGGTGAAGCCGTTGAATGTTGTTTGGGGAC
>JAVQJX010003290.1:0-19515 GCA_036025115.1 Ambassis agassizii | reverse complement strand
TTCTCTCTGCCTGCTCCCTTTTGTACTTTCGCTGGATGTTTGGACTTCCTGTGTACCGACTTTGGCCTGGAATAAAGACTCTGATTTTTGCACACCCCCGAGTTCGTGTCTGCGTTTGGGTCCTACCTCATCCAATTCATGACATTGGGTCTATATTGCCACTATATTGTCACTTTTAAAGGACTGAAGGCTGTTTTTTCCCCTCTTAAAATACATTTTGTCCAAATTGTTTCAGGTCAAATGTGCAGACAAAAAACTCACAGATGCCCGCTGTGTACCCTACTTTCTTATCCCTCACTCTCTCTCTCTCTCTCTCTCTCTCTCGATCAAACAACAGTGTCACCGGCGCCAGAGAGGATGAGTCACAGCAAAACAACAAGAGCTGCTGTACCATTGGTAGGCAGTGAAGTGTTTTGGGAGAGTGTCTAATAGGCCACCATCTGCTGCCAAGAAGAGCCATCACCCAAGAGACACACACACACACACACACACACAGTGCAGTGGGCGGAGCGAACCGCTGACATGCTGGAGTTTTATGGGGATTAGGTTCATGACAGAAGGTGGGAGTCAGCCAGGAGATGATGCAGGAGTTAAAACCGAGCTAAGCAACAGGACGCACACAAATACGAATACACCAGCATCTGGCTGTGGGTTAGTGTGGGTCAGATGAATTAATACCTGCAGCAAAGCGGGCCTCCTTCTCCCCTTCAGTCAGGTGACAATATGAACTAAACTGGGAGTGTGCGGCCGGTGGAGGAGCTGCAGGTTTAGGCCAGCCTTTCCACTCTATGAGGTGGGCGACCCGGCCCTGAGCCAGCGAGGTGGGCTTTGTCACGTGGTCCCTCACTGCCTGAGAGATACCTGGACACAGACAGGTGGAGGTCAGGGTGTAAAAAAAACAGAAAAATGAACGCAAGTATTTATAAAAAAAAAAAAAAAAAGGTTGTCACCATTCAGGGAGGATCTGGCGAGTGCTGCAAACTCATGGATGCCGACACCTTTCCGAGAGTCTGCTGGAGATTTTCCGGACTTTGGAATCATTTCACTCTCCTCAAATTTCACCTGCAAAACAGATCTGAAGTTTCAGTTTGCATCCAGCATCATATTCACATTATTTCAAAAAGTTCACAGAAAAACATCAGAGTTAGAATCAGGACACACAGATGTGCCCTCCGTGTCATAAGTAAAAGATTCAAACCGTGTAGATTCTTCTTCCTACCACCTCCTCCTCCTCCTTTCTTTGTCTGTCCCTTCTCTCTCTACTCCTGGACCTCAGCTTCATGGTGGACATGCAGACGCAGTGACCCAGCACAAATGAAACATCACAGCTTGGGTTTACTGGTTTAAAGCGTTGGGCAGACAAACAGACAGCTATGCCCTAAATTTACAGCACAGATGCTAAAGCCACGGTAAGCCGGTGAAACCGGTTAGAATGACCGGGGTGGAGGGAGGTGAGGGCGGCACTATCCATGCGAGCGGCCAGACATATGGCGTGTGACCAGCTCCGGTAAGCAGCTACACAAAGCTGCTGATTGAAAGTGATAGTGCTACATATCTACCTATTAACTCCACAGGCTGAACCTGAATGCACACAAACTGTAGAGATTTGGAAAATGATTCGTTTTTATTTTATGGATTTTTAACAAACAGGAATGTGATTAAGCGTGAGCACGTGCACGACTTGACAGATATTCTTAAGCAGATTGACTCCCAAAGCAGCTGAAGAAAGACGTTTAAGGCTTAAAGACGTGAATGTGTGTCAGAGGCGAAACAGACAGGTAGGGACTCTGGGAGGAAACAACATGAAGGTGTGAACAGCTTCAGCTGTAAAAGGAGTCACACGTGCTGGTGGGGCTGTGCACGGCGCCCTCCTGAGATTCAGACGCACAGATTTCACAGCTTATGTAGATACAACATGTTACATACAGCGACTGTAGCCACCGCATGAATGTTGATTATACTGTGTCCACTTCAGTGCATCACGGCAGCAGCAGAGGCCTTCACAACCATCTATGAAACACTGTGTAAGATCAATACAAATCATTTTGATTGACAGGAGAAACTCTGATTGGTTGTTATGTAGGCTTATGTATTTGTTGTGTATTTTTACCACCACGGGGCCTTTTTGTGTTTGTTTTGTTTAGAGTGGAGTATAAACTACCGCCCCCTGCTGGTATACACAGTTATTTTCTTTCCATTCATTCTGAGTTCATAGCTCTGATAGTACTTTGACAGATTCAGGCTGCTGCTGAGCTTTGAATAAAAACTTGGAACTCTTAGATGTCAGGTGAAACTTTCTTTCTTTTATACTTTCTTGTCATTTTGTTTTAAATTCCCGACTAAGGTGAAAGAGTACTCAAACTAAAATAAACTTTCTTCATGACTAGCTCAGATTTCTCTTGCGACCCATTTAAAGATCTCGGACCAGAGTTTGGGAAACACTGGTCTGCTCGTCATTTTGCTGACACTTTTTAGGCAAATGTTGTTTAAAAAAAATGACTTTACATTTAACTAATGCACATTTGTGTACATTGATCCCAAATCAACAGCCTATGTTGGTAATATCGAATATACACTTTCACTGTTTTCTAACCTAAACTTGCAGACCACTGCACATGCACATGATGTTTATTAATTGTTGTTGCCTTTCTTTTTTTTTTTTTTTTTTTAAACTCACACTGATGACCAAACACGTGTAACGCGCGGGGTGTTTGGATTATTTGGTCCACTCCCTGCAGACTTGTTGACATGAACACATCCTGACAGCAGTGATGTCTCGTCTGACACTGGCTGTCACTTACAGAACCAACAAGTGGGCTGCTGCAGCTCTGTGTGAGCAGAGGAAGCTGCGGGTTTTTTTTCTCTTCCCTTCTCTAGAAATGGTGCATTCAAGCAGCGACAGAGACACACCGACGGATCAATAACATCGACATCAACCCACGATTGATGTGCGTGTATGTGTGTGAAGCTTTTAATTGTGTGTGTGTGTGTGTGGGGGGGGGGGGGGTAACGCAGGATGCAGCAGCTTGCTCTCTCCATCTGAATACCAATAGCTCCATACCTGCAGCGGATGAACAGCACCAGTGTGTGCCCGTGTGTGCGCGCACCTTCCGCGGCTCTACGGAGGCTCCTGTGGCTGTAATGATCGCCTCTCTGTCTTTCTCGGAACCTACCTGTAAGTCGGACCGCGGCGACGGCTCATGATAATGCGCTTAATTGCCTCCAATCCGATCAACAGATGATACGGCGCGGTTTGTCCTCGCGCTGCAGTGGAGCATTAACGCCACGCAGACATCTTTCTGAGTCCAGCTTCAGCTGCATCCCCGGCACACACGCACCATTTGTTGCTCGCTATGTGGGTTACATAGGCTGTCCAAATGTCTCCCGATGGCACGCGTCATCAACGCAAGGCGGTGTCATCCAATCGACCCCCCCCCCACCCCCCCCATCCATCCACCCACCCCCTCCTCAATGCAGCCAAGAAGATAGAGCAACCTGCAGGCTGATCCGCAGTCAGAACAGCTGCAACAGGAAATCAAGAAAATATACGAAGATTCAGAAAATCATGGCCATGATGTTACTTTGACCTGATTTGTCAGCTGTGCTCAACTAAAGAGAAGCAAAACAGAAACCTTACACCCAAATCCACCAATTTTTACAACAATGCAACACACAGGCTCTCTAACTAAACAGCCTTATGTCTACTTAAGGCATCAGTCCATCCAACTTGGTATTACAGTAATACAAAGTGAGTCAACCCCCCTTAGATCTCTCTGGTAAATAGTCCATGGCTCCAGTAGAAATAAACAAACGGTCTCTTCACAACAACTGCATGGGTGTCTTTTTATATTTTAAGGTTTAATTTCATGGACATAAAAAGCCACTCCTCTTTGTCCAGATATAGGTGCACAAGATGAGACTTCAAAACTGCTCTTTGGAAATTTCGTTATCTGTGCCATCACCACTAGAGGTCAGTAAATATCACACAGTCTTTTAGGAATTATTTATCACTAATAAAAAAACCCCCCATGTTCAACCAAGCAGCTTCCTCTGAATCAGATGGACACTTCCACATGATGATACCAGCATTCATCATGAGCTCACTGTGCTTTAATGTGACCGACAGCATAAAGAGAAAAAAAAAACATCAGACCAAACTCTGTTCAGCAACTTAATATGTCCTTTATTTGCAATGTTCCATTACCTCATCGTTCCAGTTTCCGATGCAAAAGAAGCAACAATTTCTTAAATAAAGAAAGCAAAAAAAAAAAAAAAAATATTTACAAAATTCCAATAAAACTAATAATCAATGGATTATCTAAAGCACCTCTCTGCATCTGGACAATTCTGGTTTTCTGTTGGAAAAGGAGACACTGCAATTACATCAGCAATTTATTGTTTCTGAAAAATAAAACTGAAAAAAAGAGTTTTTTTATTATCATTATTATATATTTACAGAACGCTGCTGAAATGAGTTTCCACTTAAAGTAGAAAAGGCTTTCAGATCATTTCTGTGTGTATTTTTTTTTTTTTAACCTTTATATATCTCATCAAGTCAAATTTCTGTAGATTTCAAGTTTTAACGGTGATTGGGTCATTAAGTGTCCTCTACAACAGCTCAGGTTTAAAGTACAGAAGAGGTAAAGATGACGAGTCAGTCAGTGTGGTTCACTACTGGGGATGGGAGAGGATGGCTTAGAGGAAGCATTAAGACCACCCCCTAGTAGTCAAGGTCATAGGTCAACATGATCAGTCCTCCGTGTTCCTGTCCTCTGTGAGTTTATGAAAGGAAAATAGACAACCTTTGCTTTAAAAACTCCGTCCATCAAGTTAAGATTAGTTCATGTACACTTCGCCAACAAACGGTTTGTCCACTTTATCATTAATAGAAACACACTTCAGTCATGCTGCACACTCCAGTAAAAGGACAAAGACATTATGGCATGATTATTCCCACTACACGTCACACGCCCTGCTGTTTCTTCCTGCTGATCAGATACGACGTTAGGCGTTAGAATATTCTAGAACGATGAAAAAGCAGCCCGTTGGTTTGTATTACTGTGACCAAAAAAAAAAAAAAAAAGTTTCGTAGTGATGTGGGATACTTCACACCTCATTAACAAGCAATCCTGCTGAATCAGTTTTCAAGTTCTTTTGATGAGGACACTTGCTGTGACAAACAGGAGGGGAAATAATGAGGAAGCAAGAGGGAGGGTAGAGAGAAATGATTGTTTTCTGAGTCCATCCCTCAAAGAAAAGCAAAAACATAATAAAGATTTATCCTCATTGAGGATTTATTTGAGTCTGCCTCTGGCAATTGTGTCCATGTGTCATTCGGGCTGCCTGCTAAACGCCCGGTTTGCCAACAGGGGGCGGCAAGTTGAGCTCAGTTTAGTCCTTGTCAGATTCCTCCTCTGCCTCGCGGAGCCAGGTGAAGAAGGCGGTGACTGACTTCAAGGCCACACCTTTTCCTGTTTGCTCTGCAGGGTCTTTGCTGGATTCCCATTTGTAGAAGGCCTCCTCTTTAATGACATCCTCGTCGTACAAGGCGTCGAAGAACATCCGCAGCAGGTCTGCAGAGACAGCGCACACAAGTCAGTACTGATCAAGGATGGATATGAAAGAACAGATGGTTCATGGAACAGATGGACTACACCTCCTCAAGCTCACACAGTTCAGATATACTGCACATTGGAAATATCAGAATGGCTAGATTAGCTGGTGCTAGCCCTGACACTTAATATGTTTATATACGGTTAATGTGATTGTTGTTCTGTTACTAGTTCATAAGCGGGACACTCACTCGCAGGCTGCTCCATGTGTACCATCAGAGCCTGGAGGGCATAAAGGGCCTGCAGCTCCTTCTGCTCATCATACAGGTATCTCTGCAGCAAACTGGCCCTCTCTTTGATCTGCTGAGCATCCACCTTGTATGGGTTGTCACCTGAAATATGATAAAACATGTCACTACATAGTTAACATGCATATATTTAAAAGTTGTATGTAAAAATAAAAAAAAAAATTAAAAAAAAATCACATTTTTGTGATTTGAGAGGGACAGATTTTTCCCACTGATTAGTTCTGACTTGGGACATGATGTATTAGTCATACTTACATATGATGGCAGACTGGCACACTGATGTCATCAATGCCCTTATAAACTGATTAGAAGCAGTCTGCTGGTCATCCAAGTTAGCCTGGAGAAGAGAAATGGGCATATTTAAAGAAATAATAATGCAGCCACATTTCACTGAAATCTGAAATACATGTATTTTTGTCACACACCTCCACCCAGTCTCTGATGCGCTGATTATCGGCCTTGTCCTGAAGCAGTCTGTCCAGCTGTTTGCTCAGTTCCTCTCCACTGAGGATCTTCTTCTTACCAACCTCTTTTGACTCCGTCTCCTCTCCTGTGGTGAACTCCAGTTTCTGAAATACACATGGAAAGAAACGTCAAAGAAAGCGCTTGGAACGTTCAAATAAACAACAGGTATGCGGAGTGTTTTAATGTGCAAGATCTGATGGTGTTTTGTGTACCTGCTCAGTAACAAACTTGTTGACGTCTTCATCATTGGGCAGGAAATCATTCCAACTCAGCCCAGCCTCATTCCACAAAGTTCCAACTTTCTTAGGGGTCTGACAGGGAAAAGGGTATTTGTTAATACATGACAGATTATAATAAGAATTTGTCATCAACCTGAGCTTTCCTAGATTTTTTTTTTTTAACGTACCATTCCTTTGCAGAGCAACTTGAGGATCTGTGCCAGCAGCACACCAGCCTTCCCCAGAGGCACTAGAGGCTTTGAGATCTCCCTAAAGACACAAAGAAGATTTTAAGTTATCTATTTCAGTCGTATGGCAGTTTCAGATCTTCCAGCATATTTAGAGTAAAGTACTCTGAAAATAATGTTCTACATCTCAAAAAAATTTGAGGATGTTAAAGCTATTGGTCAAATATAGCTATTTTTGATACAGTACACACCTGAAGAGCGGTCCCATAGGGATTCCTCCTTCGTGGAGCATTGGGGTAATGAGTTCAGCCAGGTAGAGCCAGATGTGAGGTATATCTATTGCCATGTCTTCTGCTGCCTCCAGGATCTCTTCTAGCCTACAACCACATAAACAAACAGCACTCAGTCTACATTTTCATCGCGCAGGTTTTTTTTCCACTTTTCTGTTCAAAAAGTTACTCCAACACTGAAAACTGACCATAGTTCCTAGTAAATGCTTACCCTTTGTAGTACTGCTGTGTGGGCAACGTTCCTGCCTTAACAAGCTGGTGCAACAACAGGCCCATGTGCTCCCTCGCAATGGTGCTACGTTCAAGTGTTGATTCCACGCCGTTCCGCACAAACACATACAGCAGTGAGGCACTATTGAGCTCGGCCACACACTGCAACGCCTCCTACAGAGCCAGAGGACAATGATGTCAGCACTCATGGGCGAGGTTAAAGTGAACACAATAAATTCATGTAAACACAATGTTATGTCTGTACCTTCAAGTCATTAATGTGGAGGTATTCTTCAATGATGGCACTTGACTTCTTCTCCACCTCCTCTTCAGTCAAGGTAGGTTTGGGAAGAGAAGGAGGAGGAGTGGGAGCACTCTCACGCTTAACTGCATGTGAAAAAGAGGAGAACAAGTTAAAGGACATTCCTCTTCCTGTGTTGTCATTTCATAAACAAACATCACATTGCTTGTGTTTTTGTTTTTACCTGTGAGATCTTTGCTTGGACCCCTATCTCGACTTCCCCTGTCTCTACTTCCTCTATCTCTGCTGCCTCTCTCCCGGCTTCCTCTGTCCCGATCATCTGTCATGCTGGCGACGCGGCGCACAGGTTCAGTGGAGCCCCGGCTGTCACTGCCCCTCCCACCACGCTCCTGTGACTCTCTGCTGAAGCTTCTCTTGGAGATTTGGTTTCCTTCGCGTCCTTCGTTGCGGTCGAATCTGTCAAAACGATCTCTGTCACGATCACCCCTGTCTCTGTCGCCTCCACGTTCACGGCTAGAGCTCGACCTGATGGGGAGACAGAGGAGCGCATTTATTGTGCTGTTCTATAAGATCTCATTTTAAATGTTTCTGACCACGAATTAACAAAGCTTGGTGAAAGAAAAAAAATCTCCTGAATACCTCTGAGGAACTCTGCGATCAGAATCATTAGATGACAGCAGCGAGCCAGACTGCTGCAGGGCTGAGAAGCGGTTGAGAGTGCTTGTAGCTGGACGCCCAGGATCTGAAGAAAGGGACCCAAAAAAAGGAAGTTTAAAACTGCTCAGAAAACACTAAACCATGCTGTCCCTTTATGAGCCTCTGATTTACCCTGCTCTCCACTCGCTGGCTTGGCTCCACTTCCTCCACTGCTGCCTTTTCCCCAGCTACCCCACATGCCTTTGCCACCTGGAGCCAACAGCTGGTTGTTGAAGTCCAGAGCACCAGGCTGCAGAGAAACAAGACAGTTACAGCACTGTACCAAGTCATTAGAGCAAGTGTGCAAGAGTAGGGGGTACGCACCAAACAGTACTGTATATTCAACTACACTTATGGGCATTCAAGACCATGTCAGATTTTGGATGTTACCTTGGTGATCTTGCTAAGGCGGGTGGTATCGATGGGTCTGTTCTTGGAGATGGGCACTGTGTTCCACCCCTCATCCTGAGGCTGGCTTGTCCGCCCACCTCCAGGTGTGTGAGGGCCCCGGCCGCCCATATTCCCTCCCATCCTGCCTCCTCCGCCGCTTTCTTTCTTTGACATAAGCTGCTGCTGGACTTTGATCTGTTCCCTGTGCTCCTCCATTTCTGCCTCCTTGTGAATCTGGTCAATTGTTTTAGGGCCTTGGTCTCCTCTACGAGGTACCCAGTTACTCTGTGGATCAGAAATGGGACAGCAGTCATTATAAGATTCCACAGTTCACTTACTTACTTGTATGAATTAATACTCACTTTTCTAAGGTCCAAGACATCTTGCAGCATGAAGCGGATTCTGGATGAGGTCTTCCTCTCTTTGATAATCTTGTCCATCTGGTTGAAATACTGATCCATACGAGGCTGTCACACACACACAAAAAAAAAAATCACTGACTTTTTTGAACTTCATCTATTAAATGATATAATACACAATAGCCAATGCACATTAATAAGCATGACGTCTCCTCAGTTCCTCACATCCATCACCAAGAATCAGTGGCCCAGACACGAGCACGAAAATCACTAATCATCACTGGAGACAGTTCAGTGAAAACCACGCTTTACTTTACCTTGGCCTTTTCAAAGTCCAAGTCTTTGCCAATAGTGGAGAGCAGTCTGCACAGACACTCAAGAGACTCTTCATCGTGATTCTTCAACAGTTTCACGACACAGTCATGCATGATGGCTTCTGTCAGCATCTTAAGCTTGAAGAGTTCACCAATGAACTTGATGTTACCCAGCGAGCGGCGTCGAGCTATGTCTCTGGCCTCTTCCAGCTCGACCCTCAAGCGCTCGCGCTCCTCATCCTGAGGGCAGACAAAATGTGTACTTATCCAAACAAGAATTCTATGTTTTGAGAGTGACGGCAAAACAGATGTTACTTACATCTTTGGATGCCTCCATCTCCTTTTGCTTTTTCTCAAAGATCTCATCATCATCTTGGTCCTTCTCAAACTCCTTCTGGCAGCGATTGAGCAGCAGTTTGCGGAAGTTGACAAAAATTCCTGGCTTGTCTGAGGTGGGGACTTTCAACTGGAAGAACACCATATTGAATTTAATGGTCATTTTTAATTATGAATATTCATTCAACTCAAGAAGATACAGATAAACGTGCGCTCCTTCAGTTCCTCAAAACCATCATTAGCATTCAGTGGCCCAGACACGTGGCACAAAACACAAGTCATCATTGGAGCATAGGTATAATGATAAAAGCACAGGATGACTTACTGTAATAAGGCAGCGGCACATGTTGGCGTAGGCCACAGAGAAGTTGGGCTCCGAGATGGCCTTCTCAAAGATGAGGTCAATGGCTCCCTTCAACCTCTCCTCCGTGTCTATCGTCAGCTCTGTCACCCGTTTCATCAGCTCCTGAAACTTTTGCGGGGTCAGCTTGTTGAGGATACTGCGCAGACGCTTGAACAGCTCCTGAGTCTTCATCTGCTCAGGATCGTTAACGTCAACTTCCTCAGTAGCACGGTTGCGAGAGGGCTTCTTCACAGAGGGCTTCCAGGCCTTCTCAGCCTTATTGAGCTGCACATCATCATTGAGGGACATGCTGCTGATGATTTTCCTGGGTTCCTTGCGCTGACCCTGCTGAGAGCGACGAGGCCCAGGTGGCTAAATGGGATGCAAATACATGAGATTTAGAAAGTGAGAATTATAATTTCCTTAATGATAATAATGACAATGGAACTACAGAGGAAAAAAAATGAAAAAGATAAATTCACTCACTGGGCCTCGTGGTCCTCCCACTGATCTGCTCCCAAGATTCCCCAAATATGAAGGAGTGAAATCAGGACCAACATTCATCATTCGAGCTGGGTCAGCAGGGCGCAGTGGAGTCTTGTTCACCTGAAATTAAATGGACAATATCACCTTTACAACTTGCAATACAAATAAAACACAGAAATTTTTTATAGCTTCCCAGTTCTTCCATTAAAGCAAAAATATCACATACCTTGTCCAGGACAACATCACTAATGATAGGCAGGCCTTCTGGTTTGTGCAGACTGGCGCTGATAAACTGGAAGCCCAGGAGAAAATCCCTGTCGTACCGCTTCTTTTCTTCTGGGTCTATGGGCTTCCATTGTTCTGAATAATGAACAACAATGTGAGGATTAAACATCACTAAGCCTGCAACAAGATGTTTTCACAACCGTTCATCTGCACAAACACATGACCAACCTTCTTTGTACTGGTATTTCTGCTCAGTTGGCTCAGGTGTGGCTTTGGGCCCGTCAGGTTCTGCATTCTGCTTGTCCTCTTTTTCCTCCCAAGTCTCATCTGGCACTTCAGCAGGAGGCTCAGCTGGAGCTGGAGGGTTGGCCTGAGTGGATGAGGGTTCTGAAGCAGGCTTGGCAATCTGCTCCTTCGGTCAGCAAGAGAAATATAGTTTTAAAACCGATACACCCACTCAATATGCTGCTCCGAGTCTTGTCATTTGTGATACCTCTGTAAAGGCATCCAGGAGGTCCCCAATGGCCTCCTTCTTGTTGAACTCCTTCATGCTCTTCCTCTTCTTTGGCACAGACATAGCAGCTTCAAGTAAAAGAGAGGGTGCTGACATATATCTCACATACAAATAAATATAGCACATGTGACAAAAATAAATAAGAAAGACATCTTTGTACCTTGCATAGTAGATTCCTCTGGGCAGCCAGCAGAGGTAGGAGGGGCATCCTCACTTTTCTTCTTCAACTCTTCCCCTTTCTTCTCCTCCTCCTCCTCCTGGGCTGGTGTTGCCATTTTAGCCACAGGTGTGGATTCCTGAGATTGGGAAGCATCAGGCTTGCCATTGGGTGTAGTGTCAGACAATTCTTCAGGCTCCTGAGGAAGGCCATTGGAGAGAAGAGGCTCTTCTGTTTCCACCGGAGTGGATTCCGGTTCGGGGACAGACTTCTGATCAGCACTCTGGGTCTGTGGAGCAGCAGCTTTCTCTACAGTTGGGGAAGGCTGGGAGGGTTCAGTTGCCATTTTTGTAGCAGTTTCTTCGTTTGCCTTGGAGATGGGGGCATCTGTCACTGCAACCTCAACTGCAGGGTCTAACTTAGTGCTGACCACCTGCTCTTCTTTGTCCAATTTTGCCACTTCTTCTGTTTTCCTCTCTTCCTTTTCTGGTCCCTTGTCAGCTGGAGCAGTCTGTGATTCCTCCATTTTCTTAGGTACCTCTTGTGCTGCTAACGAAGGTCCGACAGGAGCATCTACTGTGTCACTTACATCACTACTTATTTTAGTTACTGCTGCAGCAGGAGCAGGGGTAGACGTTGCTTCTGGAGAGAGGGAAGGAGGAGGCTGCTGGTCCTTTATTGATGACGATGGCACCTCAGTAGCAGCTGGGGGGTCTGCAGGGTGTGCAGCTAACTCTGTAGGTGGTGCTATTTGGCTGTCCATTTCTTGTTTGGCCTCCACAACAGACTCTGTGTTTGCTGTCACAGGTGGTGGAGGAGTTTCAGTACTAGCAGGGGACTCTGTGTTTTCATCTGGCCAGGGTGAAATATGACAAAACAGACAAAAACATGTAAAAAATACAGCCACACTGGATTTTTGAAGTAAAGAAATAAAAACTATATTCACCTCTTCTTGTCACTGGAATGACAGGTTGTATAACTTCACCATTCGTCTGTGCAGGACTCACATCTGCTACTGAGGCCTACCATCAGAAAAGCAGTAGAGAGACAGTTGTTAAAACAGAGATTCATATGGAAAGAGGTAACTTGCCTAAGTTGGGGCTAAAGTGTGGATTGGAATTCAAACTACACCAATACAGAGAAGTTAACACACTTATTAACAAGTTAAATGCTGAAGAGTGAAGGACTCCAAAGGAGTGCTTGGCTCATACAGACCAACTCAAATGAAAACCAAACGGCAAATATCTCAAAACACCTCAGAAAAACTACAAAAAAACAAAATAATTACAACTTACATGATTCAGTAATATAGTCGTTCAAGAGTCTTGTCTCCTGACTTTAAGTCAATACAAATTATCACCCCAAAAGAAAAGTCTTACCTGTGGGGGAGTCGGTGTGCTGGCGGACCTTCCACCTGACATGATCTCATCCGTGATATCACGCCCGCCTTGGTTGGGGTCTCGTATTCTTATCTATCAAAAAGCAATAGAAATATTGGTTATGTTTCCAGCATTAAAATACAGTATGCAACTATCCTGTCACCACTCATCTATTGCTGACACCCATCATGACAACTACTATTGTCATTTTCAGGTTAAAGGGAAAGTTCCACATTCAACAGACAATACACTTTCCTCTCCATTCAATTTTTTTTGACCTCAGACAAGAGGCACGCTGCCCTTTTGTTGGGACACACTACCTGTTTGCGTTCCCTCTTTGGTGGCCCTTGTGACTGTGCCGGCGTTTGTTGAGGAGGAGGGGCTTGTGGCTGTTGCTGGGTGGGGTTAATCATGACTGCTGTAGGCTGGACTGGTGCAGAGTACTGTGGCTGAGCTGGATAGTATGCGCCTGCTGTAAAGCGAGGAGAAAACAAAAACACACAAAACGTTAACAAAAATATATTCTAGTGCAGAACGTCATCAAGATAATACATTTACAGTTCAAACATTTATGAGGAAAAAAATGATACATTTCCCACATATTACAAAAACATACACCGATATTGCATATTAACATAACAACATATTTTGGATGATGTATACATCAGGTCTCTGCTGTACTTATATTAACACTACATTGAAAAGTTGTTGTTAATTATTAGGCAAAATAAGAAAGTCACTATCTACTTTGCATACACATAAAATCTTCACTGACTTTACACATACACGGCCTTGTGCCCAGACCACAGCCTCGGGGTCAATTCATTTTCCAATGTACAGTATATCCACTTTGTGCCAATATTTCACTTTGCATCTCATTGGGCATTTGAAGCCCTCTAAGTGTAGTTATGAGGATTTCCAGATATCGAGACATCATTTAATTTAAGACTAAGATTAAGTTATTTGAAACATTACACTAAGCGTGTGTGTGTGTCACCAAAACATTACAAAACATTTACACAGAGACAGAAGTGCCACAGAGATCTGTATTTTGCCAGTGAAGCCTGCCGACCATCACACAAGCGCGCACACACTACTCACCGGGGTAGCGCTGGGAGGTGAGAGGAGCACCGTGGAGAGAGAGACGGCTGTTCTCTCGCCCGCCACCTCTCCCCCCACCACCCCGCCTCTCCCTCGCAGCAAGAGAGGGCTCTGAACCAACGCAGCAAAGGAGAGGAAGGGAGTGAGGGACGGGATAGGGAGGAAAGAAGGAGAGAGGGCAGGAAGAGACAGATGCAGAATGAGTTAATGAGAGGATCCAGAGGAAGCAGGGTGTTAAAGAAGGTCCCATGAAATAACCAATGCCTTTACAGTTTTCCTACCTTTATTATGGCCACAGTTTATTTTATGCCAATATATTCAAATATTTTTTGAATTACCAAAGTTCTGGAAATTGTTCAGTGCAAGATCTTAGCTTAACGCACACCACCCTTCATACTTAAAAAAATCTATGTATAACAAAAGAAATGTAAATAAAATGAGTAGTCAGCCCCTGTTTACATGAAATCCCACCAAAGCCACTCTTTGGACACATCAGAAAAGAAAACTGGCTTTTAATGCCATTTCATGGAACCTGTAAGGCAGTGTCAGGTGAGACTGCTGACAGAAAGAACACAGGGCAAAGCAGAATCAAGCCAGACCACATCCAACTGGCAGTTTACCACATACAGCAGTGTTCTGACCTTGAAACTCAGTAAAACACAGCAACCAAGCAAAACCATGTCACAGATAGGTGATATTTTAGTGATTAAAACTATAGATGAAAAAAATCCCTTAAAACTTTGAGTTATAGACTAGCTGATAAATAATAGTTTGTGGTTGTGCTTAGTTGTTGTTGGTCGTTGTTGGTCTTTGTTAAAAGGCCTTACCAAAACCAGGGTATTCAGCAGGGCTTGTTCCCGGGTAGAAGCCTGCTGTGCTACTAGTCACAGGATACTGCTGTGTAGGAGGCATGTATGGAGCCCGGTACTGTGGAAACAAAAAAAAATTAGTTGTTGTAGCGTGTCAAATGGCCATGGACCAGCCAATAATATTCTGTATAAATTTAGTAGATAAAGTCATGCAGGATCAGGTGCAACTGCCTGGTGAGCACATCTCAAATGTTTCTTATAAAACAATAACAATTGATGTGAACAAACCTGTCCAGATGGGATGAAGTAGCCCTGAGGAGAGCCAGCAAAAGGCAGCTGCTGCTGGGAAATCATCATCATCTGGGAGCTGGTTGGGTAGACATGAGCAGGTCCGACGGGCCGAGGGCCACTACTTGTCTGTACCCTTGGAGCACTGGTGGCCATGGCGGGCCGGTTCTGATAGTAGGTCTGAAGACATAGTGGATGGAAGTAAAAAAACAATATTATATAGCAGGAGCTACACGTGTATATTGAACGTCTTAACTGTGGTTGGCCTATGCCAGGGGTTGAAATGCTGTGGCATTTTTGTGCATGTGTGTCCAGATGTAAACTCCTTCAACCTCAGCTGGAAGCAAAGCACTGCTAGTGACCAGTATATACAGATTAAGTTAAAAGAAGTCTAAGTTGTAATGAAATTCACATCTCCCTGTCACACTGAGTGTAGCCCAAGCCCAAGGTAAGGGAGGGACGAAGAGAAAAGCAGTTACCTGTAATGCTCTGTATCCACCCTTCAGCCGCACAACACATGAGCAGAGAGCAAGAGAGGGAGTGAGATTAAGGTGAAAATGAAGACTAGAGACAATGAGGAAGGTTGAGATACAGGGAGTAATTAGCAAGAGAATGAGTGCATCTTGCAGCCATTAACAGTAAGCTCAAACATCCAGACATACATGCAATTGCAATGCAAGCAGAATCTTCTCTAGTCTACAGATTGTACATACGAGTGGCTAACAAAAAAATTAAATAAAAGTGTTGCAGGTGTATGCAGAATAATAATGTTAAAATGATACAGGTAACAATTATAACTCTTTCCTTAATATCAAAATGACCCCTGTTAAAGCCCCTTCATATTAAACCTGCAGCAATCAATCATAAACCGGTAATAAACTGAAATGAGGTTTTCCCACTGGAGGCTGATGTGGTGACCAAATACTCCTGTAAATAGGCTTGTTTCAAAATACAAAAAAAAGTTCAGACTCAGGTTCTGACGATGTGCTACAACCCAGATCTTCAAACCAACCTAGTAGGATGTAGCAGAATTTTACTGACTGCTGCAGCCATTTTTGAGGAAGAATTAAAGACACATGTACTCATGTCAAAACTCTGAGTAACCCTGGCAATGAAAAAGAATCCACATGGAGTTGAATCATTGAAAACAGTGGTGCTGAGGGATGATACGAACCGATTTCATACCTCTGCTTCAGCTCTTTTTTTTTTATTTACCATGTAGTGCAATGACTCACCAGGTAGTTTTCACACAGTGTAAAACAAGTCAAACTAATATCACGGCACAGCTTAATACCAAGACTTTTGATTAAAACCATTTTGTACAGTGTGAAATGCAATACAATTAAATGGCTGATCAAATAGACTAATTTAAGGTAGCAAAAATTAAAAAATGGCAATTATTTATATTTCAAAGCTAAAAAATTGATGGCGTTTCGTCTGTCATTGGTTTGTTTTAGAACAATGACCTGCAAATGCTGTTTCCAGCCGTGTGATGAATAATTACGACTGCTAAATTTTGCTTTTGAAACACTGTGATCCATAACCGAAAATGTTCATGCAAATACACTTGGGAGACAGAGGGGGGTTGTAAGCAAAAATGACGAGTGTTAGTACCTGTTGGTGTAAAGTACGGGGCCCTGCAGCAAACTGGGAGAACAGCAGAAGAGAGGAAAGAAGTCAGGACAGACATAAGAAGAAAGATAGCAAATAGGTTGTAACACACACAAAGCCAAAGCTTTATAGCAGAGAAAGCCATTACAAAAATCTTTGTATCACAGTAGTAACACGTAGACGGGATCTTTATACACATCACAGAATGCAAGAAACTGGATGCAAAAAAAAAACTTGGCAGAGAGTAAAAGAAAATGCTATGAATAATACCTGTCTTGGCTGTGGTGCAGAGTTCATTTGTGGAGGTGGAGGGGTGGCAAAAACAAGAGAAGGGGGCTGTCCAGGGCCGTAGGCAGCCTAGTGAGGGGAAAAAAATTTATATTGAATAAACTGGTTAATAAAGTCTAGTTTAACGAGGGGTATAATTCTGCCTGGCCAGTGTTTCTCACCTGTGTCAATCCAGGGGAAGGGGCAGGGTTGGGGACAGAAGTAGGTCCCGTTATAGGCTGCGGTGGTTTGTTCATTTCACGTTCTTGTATGGTTCTGCATTAGGGTGGCGATGTGTTGCCAGCCTTTCTGAAGAAAAAAAACAATTACAACAGAACATTTTAGACTTCAGACAAATATTACTCAAAAACTTATTAAGAAATACAGGATTACTGCAGTAATTCAGGATAAACATTAAACAACACTGCATGACAACATGAAGTCTAAGTGGTAACGTCTAAAAAGACAGGGAGGGTGTGGTCTGTGGTTTCGCCTATGATAACGCCACCACCTCCCACAGTCTCCTTTACTTGCATATTGATCAGCTCATGGTCTCGTGAGCAATTAATGTCATCAAGCCCAGGTTTCTTGCTAAAAATCAGTTTGAAATGGTCTCACATGTCACCATAACTTTCTATTGTTTGAAGACAGAAGGGGTGTGATGATGTTAAACTGATAACCAAAGAAAAGAGGCTTCAACTTAGAAAAAAAAGGGTGACAAAACCCTAGCAGTGTTTTTCTTCACACATCTGCCATTAGATTATTTACACTGGTCCGGTTCTGGGTACATTTAAGAAAATGGATACCTCAGGTCAAAGTTCAATTACTGTGTTAACAGTGGTTTCAATGTCTCCCCCTCGTTGTGCTAGCTCGGACTACAAATAACCCGATCAAAAAAACAGTATATCTATTAATACTGATTGCAGCGTTCCTTTCACAGTAAATGGATTAACATACTTATGACATGCTGGAAATCATATAAGCTAATGAGTATTACTTGCAGACGTGTCATACACCATCCACCTGCTGACACAGGAACTATCGTTAGCTGCTAGCTAATGCCATGCTTCTTTTAGATAGGGCATCAATACACAGTACTACCATATGGCTCTCAAGGTAGTGATGGCTTACAGGCTTTAGAAATGTCATTAAACGGGACGAGAGCTCCAGACATAAAACTATTACCAAAGTGTCCTAGCTAACGTACAGCATACCTTTTACTGGCCCGCTAGCGTGGCAACTTTCCCAGCCTAGCAGGTTAAATCGTTAGCCGGCTAACATTACGTGTTCATCACATACAGACTTAGTTACGCTACGTGGCTGACTGCATATTTAACCTTAACGTAGACAGAGTTTAGTTTAATACTATTATTATGTTGTTGGCAACTTGTTTATACACTAGCCCAAAAGCAAATACCAGGTTCGTGTAAAAATTGTTGTAACACTCGAGAACAACTAGGTTTAAGTTACAGTTGAGCCATTGTTGGTTCACGATAGCTAGCTAGCCCAACCCTGTCCTGCGAAGTGTATTTAATTACAGGCCCAACAAGCTCCACGATCAAACAAACCCCATCGAGCTGACATTCAGAGTGATCATAAACTAAAAATATGCTAACAAGACTAATTCTGGATCAAGTTAAACTTATGTCCACCATGTTACGGTCTCATAACCTCATAAAAAACATCCTTGAACCCACGAACCAGTTAGCATTACGGCTAACTACCGTTGCTGTGGTAATGAAGATTAGCCACGAGAGCGAATAAGCCCGGCTGTCATTTCAGCTAATGCCAAGTTAACTTCTGCCAAGCAGTTCAAATAGGTAACACATGTTAAATTAGCAACAAAACCAACAATTCAACATTTCAATCAATTAGATTTTACCCGTTTTTGTATTCTCGTTTCATAGAAATCGTGGCGTATGGACTGACAGCCGGCAGGGCCTGTTCAGCCAACAAGCGTTAGCTAGCCTGTGTGTCTTTGACAAAATGAAGCCAAGATCGGTTGTACATCAAACTAGCATTACCGCCGTCAGTTGGTTTAATTCTTACCAGGTATCAAAAGTGACTGTGTTGCAAGATATGACCTCTGGGAATCAGCCTCTGATCAGTCCTCTCTTAATAAAAGTAGTGGTGTTGTAGGTTCCTTGTCCTTTACTCCAACAAAAAATTGATGCCCTTCTTGGCTATTGACTTAGCAAGCTAGTAAGCTAACCGGCAGATGGGGTGAGTGCTACAACTGTCACTTCGGTTTAAATCCCAGGGCGTGCAAAAGTGACAGTGCTCAAAATCAAACAATATAGTACTTGGGGAGTACTATTGATAACTCCGATGGCCTCGAAAAAAGCCTCTGGACCGTAGGTCCATGTTCAAGGCGTCGATGGTGACGGATTGCCGGTTAGGTATGTACAGAACTGTCGCGCACGGAGGCTCAGAGCGAGGCCATAATGCGATGTTTCTGCTGTATGGAGCCGGTGCGCCTCCAAGTCGCGTGGGTAACTTCCGGGAAATTAAAATTTGATGCCGATTCCCTGATCATGTGATACAGGAGAGTATGACAAACTGCTTTACCATTTGATTTAACCACCCCTCTGTATTCGGTTGCTTTCCGTATTCACAATGGTGTTTTTCCTTGTCTAAAGCACATTCTTAAGATATCCACAATAGCATTCTCAGTATTGTATTCTGAAATTTTACTTTTTTACACAACTTTCATATTGTCATGAAGCAAAAATAATTTAAATATATCT
>JAVQJX010003265.1:0-10833 GCA_036025115.1 Ambassis agassizii | reverse complement strand
ACACACACACACACACACACACACACACACACACTCTGCGTAAAGTGTTGCCAAACTCACCCCCGCAGAGCGCGCTCTCTCTCTCCGGACTGGAGGCTCTCAGCTCGGCTTCAGTCTCTCTGACTGTCTCTCTGCGCGTCCACGTAAATGAACCCCCCCCCTCCCACCCCCAAGCCCCCTCCCTCCTGGCTGTGATCATGTGATGGTGAAGAAGTGGCCCATTAATGAAGCTCCTCTCCGGGGGTCTTTTCTGCTCCTGTCACCGCGCACGGGGCAGAGCTGAGAGGGGCATGGAGGAGGCAGCAGCAGCCGCTTAGCGCAGCGCAGCAGCCGGCTGGAGGAGGACGGGACACCGCGCTGCACCTGCTCCAACTTCTGCTCAACTTCACGGCGGAGTTCAGCCTCAGTGTGACGGAGCCATGCGCGCCGGGCAGGCGGCTCTGTGCCCGCGCGCAAAGCTGTGAGCAGCTGGAACTCTGAGAGTCTGCGCAGAGGTCAGCGGGCTGCTCCCTGCACACCGAACTGACCCGGCCCGGCTCGGCCCGGCCCGGCCCAGCAGAGCCATGCCTCGCCCCGGGAGGAACACGTACAGCGACCAGAAGCCTCCGTACTCCTACATCTCCCTGACGGCCATGGCCATCCAGAGCTGCCCGGAGAAGATGCTGCCCCTCAGCGAGATCTACAAGTTCATCATGGACCGGTTCCCGTACTACCGGGAGAACACGCAGCGCTGGCAGAACTCCCTCAGACACAACCTGTCCTTCAACGACTGCTTCATCAAGATCCCGCGCAGACCGGACCAGCCCGGGAAGGGCAGCTTCTGGGCGCTGCACCCGAGCTGCGGGGACATGTTCGAGAACGGGAGTTTTCTGCGGCGCAGGAAGCGCTTCAAGGTGGGCAGCATGCAGGCCACGGACCCGCTGGCCCCCAGCAAGCCGCAGGACGCCGCCCACTACCTGCAGCAGCAGGCCAAGCTGCGGCTCAGCGCGCTGCACGCCGCCGCGCACCTCCCGCAGATGCCGACCGGATACAACCTGAGCTCCGTGTCGCAGCCGTCCGGCTTCAAACACCCGTTCGCCATCGAGAACATCATCGCCCGGGAGTACAAGATGCCCGGCGGGCTGGCGGCCTTCTCCACCACCGGATACCCGCTGCACAACCAGCTGACCCCGGGCTGGCCGCACATGTACGGCTCCGGCATGATGGACAGCGCGGCCCCCATCTCCATGAGCGCCAGCGACTACTCGGCCTACGGCATGCCGCTCAAGTCCCTCTGTCACAGCGGACAGACTCTGCCCGCCATCCCGGTGCCCATCAAACCCACGCCCGCCACGGCGCCCGGCCTGCCGGGGCTGCCCGCGCACTTCCCGGCCTTCCTGGCGAACTCTCCGCAGTCTCTGAGCCCCACCTCCCCGCAGACCGGGCAGAGCAGCCCGGCCGCGCCCGGAGAGGCGCTGCAGTCCGCCGTGACGGTGCACTGACGGCGGGGTGACCTCTGACCTGTGCAGGCGCGCAGCGGACTGTTTTGTACGAACAATCAGATTTCTGACGCACTTTGTGTAGATGTTTTTATGGCGGCCTGTTTGTGTGTTTGTACCGCTGCATGCTGTGTTTTCTCCTCATGAAAGCATGAACACAACGGACACACACACACACACACACACAGTTTCTGCTTTTACAGATTTTCAGCAACAAACCACAGAAATGATCAAAAAACAATGAGGAAAAAATGTTAAAATGTAATATTTAAAATTTCACCTTCACTTTGTTTTGTTTTTATTTTTTTTTGCTCAAATCTCAAAAAGCCTCTCTGATCATCACATGTTAAAACACTGTGTTTGTTTAAACATTTGCAGAATGTTTATTTAAATTAATTTAAAGTTACAAACAGAAAAATCTGATTTTAAATCTGATGTTAATGTTTCCATTAGACCAACACGCTGCTGCTTCTTCTCCTTCAATAATCTCAGTTAAATTCTTTTTTTTTGCTTTTTATTTTTTCAGTTGTTTTTCTGTTCAGGAACATGAAAAGGAGCAAACAGAGAATTAAACATGTCCTCAGTGTCTCACCTGAAATAATGAAAATGTGTTTTTTAAATGAAAGGGTTTGTTTTCAGATTCTCACATGTTGATTATACAATATGAACACACACACACACACACACACACACAGTCTAAGTGTTAAATAAAGTTTCAGATGTTGAAGTGACTCGCCGCTCCGTTTGGTCTGTTTGTCTGCAGCTTGTTGTTTTTTGCTCCTCTTCATCTTCGTCCTTTAAAACCTTCAGGGAGCGGCCGACACACACACACACACACACACACACTCGTGACCTTCATGACCTGTTGTTGTGTTCTTTAACATGTTCGTAGATATTTGTAACGTCGCGCTCAGTGTGACACTCTGAAGGTTTGTGTTACCTTCAGCTTGGTGAGTCAACACGCGCCACTCCTCTGACGACGTGTGTGTGTGTGTGTGTGCACAGTGTGAGTCTGCACCGATACATGTGAACCTGCATTGAGTGTGTGTGTGTGTGTGTGTGTCTGCATGTACAATCCTGCAGAAACATGTGTGCATAGTGAACGCGGCTGGCTCACACCTGCAGGAATGAGCAGCGAGCGTCCTCACAGACCCACACAGTAACAACATGAGGGAGGACACACACACACACACACACACACAGCATGGAAAATGAATCTGCTTCATCAAAGTGGATGAAACGCAGAGAGCAGCACCTGTTGGCGTGTGAGCGCTTCCTGTCCCCTCAGTGTGTTTTGAATGAGCTTGTGGTCAGGTCGGTGTTAAACGAGCAGCAGGTTTTTATTCTGCCTCACAAACACACTGATGACTGTTTACTCTCTGAAAAAAGGCTAAATGCTAACAGGTGGCTAACTGATGACAAACGATGACACTAAACGTCATCAAGGTGTTTGTACTGTAGCAGAGCTCAGAGCGGGAAACCTGCTGCTGCTGATGGAGTCATGTGGCCGTTAGCTTAGCATTAGCGTTTATCTGCATCCAAAGAAAATGGAGGAATCTGATTAGATAGATACTTTATTGATCCCTGAGGAGAAATTGAGGATCGGCTGATTGGCTCTTGGTGGAGTTGCTAACTTCCTGCTGCTCTGTAACAAACATCAGCTTCAGATTCTCAGATTTTTTGGTGAATGTGTGATTTTCTTTAAAGAGCACCGTGGACCTGCTGTTAATCTGCTGATAGGAGCTGTCTGAACTGCCTCTGAAGCAGTGTGTGTGTTTGCTGTGTTCAGATCTGACACAGTTGCATTGTGGGTCCGTCCTGTTGTGATGTGTCTCAGGTCTGCGGCAGACTGTGTGCCGGCGCTGTGTAAACACAGGCCGCTCTGTGCTGGACGAGCAGCAGGCGGCGTGAGGGATTAGCCAGTTAACACTTCCCTGGTGTCACACACAATGCTGCTCCGTCAATGCGTGTAGGTCTTTGAGTGTGTTGCCGAGAGACGGCTGCTGTTACCGTAAAAATGTCGGTCCCTGAACGGGCCGCCGCCGCCGCCCTCCTGAGCTCTGTGACCACACACAGTAACACAAACCACATTTACACCAGAGCAACACAAACAGACAGACGTGGGAAACAAACAGGAAACAAACAGGAAGTCCAGAGATCAGTGTTTACAGGCCGAGCTGTTTCTTATGGAAGTGAATATAGAAGTTTTAATCCTTAAAATGTTTGTGTTTTTGTTTTTTTTATCAGTCATTCGTTTGAATCGTTTGAAAAGCTGCTTCCTGATCACATGAGCAGAAACGGGAACGTTTGTCCTGTTTAAGGTGCTGATTCTCCTTCATACGAGTAGCGGCTCATACGTGCATCATGATGTTGTGTTGTTGTTGTTGTTGTTGTTGTTGTTGCAGACGTTGGATGTGTTTCTTCTGTGAGGATCAGATGCTGGTGGAGGTTTGTGGAGGTCAGACGCAGTAAAAACCAGCAGAGACTGGAAATAAGAGACACCACAGAAGAAGAAGAAGGTGTTTGTTTGTTTTTCTGTCTGTTGTCCTGCTGTCAGCTGATGATCTGAGTTTGACTCGTCTTTCATCCACAGGAACAGGACGGAGACGTTTCTATGACGACACAAAAACAACATGGCTGCAGGCGCATCAGACCACAGAGGTACTGATGAAGTGTCGGTGTAAACGTGTGTTCGTAGGAGTGCGCCCCCTGGTGGCTGAGTGAGAGCAGCACATGGACTCGTCGTCATGGCAGCAAAGCTGACTTTGGTGAGTGAATCAATGCGTCTGTGACTCGTGTTCATAGTTTCATCTTTTTAAAGGATGATTCAAACTGTTTCTGGCCTCTGATTGGTGGAGAGGTGACAGCGGCGTGGAGTGTGTGTCTGAGCGCAGACGTCTCCTCGCTCGTCTGTTTCAGTCCACTGAACACCCAAATATCACAAACACACAGTTTGCTGGACGCCGGCTGCCCGCCCGCTCGCCGCTCGACGTGCTGTAATTAATCACGAGTGCCTGGCTGCCATTTGTGTTGGCTAATTAGAGACCTGAGGGAGAGGCGCGACGCTAATTAACAAAGTGCACAGACGATCCTGTGGAGAGAGATCAGACCGAAGACGCAGCAGCGCCGCCATGATGATGGTGATGATGACACGGCGGCGCACAGAGCGTCCTGCGCCCGCCAGGCGAGCGACGCGCGTCTGCTCCGCTCTGATGAATGAAGGCATCAGATGATGAAACGGTGTGAAAGAAGGTTCAATAACAAGTCATCAATAGGAGATCAGCTCAGCGTCACCGCGGCAACAACTGAACAACAAACGATCAAAAAATCATTTAATAAACTCGACAAACACAAAGTTCAGACAAACTCACATTCAGTTAAACAAGAAGTGATCAGGTCAAAGGTCACAGAGGACTGTTAGCATGTTAGCATTTCCTGTTAACACCCACATTGGTGTTAGCATTAGCTTTTTATTTTCTGTAATAATCCCAATAGAGGGGATAATCCCGCTCAGTGCTAAACCCTTTGACATTGTGTCGCTAACGCTAACGCTTCAGGTCACTGAAAGTTTAACGGCTAACGTCGGGCTCGCTGTGAACAGGCCGGGCGTTTCCTCAGGTGCTGCCTGACCCCTGTCCTGATGGGAAGCTGGTTTTCCTGTTCAGACTCCTCCATTAGCGCCTCGGGCTAACGCGGCCGCTCATCCAGCTGCAGAACATTCAGCTCCTCTGCTCTCAGATAATCATTCTTTCCTCCTGACAATAACTTACGACGCCTCGTCAGCCTGCCCTCTGAGCGCCGCGCTGCCCCATGACACCTCGGCCTGTCGGCGGCTTTGAAGCGGCGCTCTGAGGTGTTAGTTTACGGTGCAGATAAGATTCCTGAATGAGCCGTAAATAAAAGTCAGAGGAAGAAAAACGCTGCAGGCAAAAAGACTCCGGGTCTGTTATCACGTCGCATTCTCTGAATACAACAAGAGTCTGCAGGAGAGCAGGCGGCCAATCAGAGCGCGGCTTTTCAGCGTGTTCACAGGCCGAACGCGACACAAACAAACGCAGACTTCACCAGCAGAACATTTAAACATCCTTTTTATGAATATTTGAAATCTAAGATTTGTGTGTTCTTAATTCCAAAAAGACACTTTAAAGATGGCCGACATGCGTCCAACCTCCACTTCACACTGTCCAGCCGCCATCTTGAAAGCCTCAGATGATGTTTTTGTGTTAGCGTTTAGCCCTCAGCTAGCTGCAGCTCTGCTCACACTTTTTCATGTTGATGCAGAAACTCTGACAGCAGGATGAGTTTAAACGCACCGTGTTGGAGTTAAATGTTTTCTGACGCTTCGTCCTCATCAGGTTCAGCAGGTCAGCAGACCCACCTGACGGCTGCGGGGGGACCGGCGACCCCGCGCTCCTCCCCGTCATCACCGCACAGGTGCGTTATGGGAAGGCGGAGCTGCCTGCCACAAACCATTTAGGGGGGAGGCGGGAGGGGGGGTTAGTTAGTGGGCGTGTGAAAAGAAAACGACACTAATTCATTGCCAATAAAAGCAGCACCTCCCCCCCTCCCCCCCCCCCCTGTTCCCAGGCAGCGCAGTGCTCAGCACCCCCCCACCCCCTCCACGACTAATTGTCAGACATGTGGGGGAGGAACCTGCTGCTGTGCCAGCAGTCAGAGACCAACACGGCTAATCAGCATCACAATAAACAAACTAATAAGCAGAAAGCGCTGCAGAGTCAGACGAGGGTCTGAGGCCGCGGCCAACGTCCTGACGGGCCACAGCAGACTCATCAATCTGCATTATTACACATGCAACTCAGATTAGCTTTGAAAGAGCTCTCAGGTCTCATGTGTGATACTGTACCAGATTACAACAACAACATCTGGACCCACAACTCGAGCTGAGAGCCCATCAGGTTAACAGCAGGTTAGCTAACAGTGACTGTGTATCAGCTTTAGTGTGCAGTGCTGCTAATCAGGTGAGCTAACAGTTTATACAGCAGACAGATTATAAAGCTAATCATGCAGCAATCAGATTAGATTGTGAAATCAAGACAAGTTAAGAGTTTAACTTTTACATATGATATAAAAGTGTGTGTGTGTGTGTGTTAAACATGTGCAGACAGCAGCAGGTTGTCTGTGGCTGCATCATTTACACCGTCACTCAGGGGAAAGCTTGTTATTTGGGTCACACATGAAATCAAACAGCTTCACCTCGAGCTGAGTCGGATGATTTATTCAGACGCTGGCAGCCGCTCGGCACGGCGACAGATTGTGTTCTTGGTGATCTGCCTGATAGAGCCGAAGGAAAACCGTCAGACGAGGCTCAGTGGAGACTCGGGCATGGAGGTTAGCCTAGCTTAGCTCAGAGACTGGAAGCTCAGGGAACAAATTCCTCACTGTGACACTTCACTGTGTGTGTGTGTGTGTGTGTGTGTGTGTGTGTGTGTGCTCTGAGAGATACAACATGTGAGTCAGGTGTGTGTGGAGGTGATGGAGCTGTCTGTCTGTTCTCCTGATCCAACTGAAGACTAAAGCCACACACACACAGATGAAGTGGTGTTCCTAAAGTTAGTCTGAGTTTAATTCTACAGAGTAGAAGCTGTTAGCTCAGGTTAGCTACCTGCTCAAGGTGTTTAGCTCACATTAGCTTCAGGCTGGTCTGAGGTTAACATGTTGGTCACCTTTAGCGCTGTAACTCTGTAATTCAGCTCTTCAGCTGCTGTGATTATTAAAAGTTCTCTGAACTGTAGAGAAGCTAACGGTTAGTTAAGCTAACAGGGCCTCACGTGTGTGTTAGCTTCTAGCTGATTCGCTGTGTGAAGCGTCCAGTCAGCTCAGCTGAGAGGCCTGTGCAGCCTGCAGCTCTGATCGCATCAGTATCATCATCATCCTCCACACGAAAGCATCATGATGTTTCAAAGTGTGCTGTGTGGGTGGAGGCTCGGCCGGTGGGTGGGGGGGCGTCTGTGGGTGGAGGCTGTTGTAAACGCTCGCTGTCCGTTCTCTCTGTGCTCTTTATGACCCGCCGGGCTGCACCTGCACCTTTTTATCAGCCGGACATCAGAGGTCACATTCACATGCACAAGGAGGAGATTAGGCCTAATTCAGCTTCTCCTCCTCCTCCTCCTCCTCCTCCTCCTCCAGGGGAGCGCAGCTGGAGGAGTCCCGTGCTGCTGTGTGCAGGCTGAAAGGCGGCCTGAGCACAGCCCCACTGTGTTCCTCTCAAGTGCTAATTGAGCGCTGATGCCTCTGGATGCTCTGCAGGCTCCTTCAGGCTGCATCCACTCAGAGGATTTGTAGCTCTTTAATCTGTTTTTAAGCTGTAACTGACACCAGAGCTGCTGCTGCTGCTGATCACAGAGCAGTTTGTCAGACAGCATGTGAACGCACCATCAGGACTGATGCTTCATGTCATAACATCTTTCATCACATTGTGTTGTTGTATTAACATGAACACATGTTGTGTTTCTTCGTCGCAGCCTCCTCCTCCTCCTCCTCAGGCTGGAGGTCACAGCAGCTCACGGACAGAAACTTTGTTTGTTTACATGACGCTCATTTAACTGAAACAGTTTGATGTGTTTTCAGCTGCTAAGCTAACAGTTAGCAGTGTTTTCAGACGGGCGGTGACATCACTTCCTGTTCGAGTTGTAGTGAAGTGATGTGTTGGCCTCTTTGCACTTCCAGCTCGCTCACAAAGCGCTTCAGTCACTTTCTTCCACAAGTGGGACTCACGTTTTGTTTGGACTAAATAAACTAGCGGAGCGTCTCTGTCTCCTTTCAGCCTGCTCGCAGCTTTTATTTCACGGCTGCTCCGGGCCTGAATGAGTGTCAGCGCTGAAGAATGCCTCCCGCTCCTCCTCCTCCCGCTCCGCTCACCGGGATTCAGCCGCCGTCCAGCCGGCTGACAGCTTCCCCACCGCATCGCCCGCCGACTGAAGGGACCACACACGCGCCCGGATCATTCTTCTTCTTGGCTTTTCTGAAAGGCGAGACGGTTAGCGGCCTTTCTCTGCGGCTGCTTTTCACCCTCCAGACTTCCAAACAGATTTCAGGCCTGAGCGTGAAGCTGTCGACTGTTCTGACACGAAGAAAACGAAGCCTGAGAGCACGACTGTTTCTGTCTGAGAGTCACTTTATGAGGCAGAGCAGCCGCATGCTAACAGGAAGTTAGCATCTCCTGCGTTAACTTCACAAACCTCATCGCCAGAAGCTACTGCTACGCTAACGACAACGCGGCCACACGACGTGACGTCTTCCTGCTGCTCTCAGATGAGTGACGGCCTGACGTCCCGTGTTACCTGCACACGTGCACTCAGCCTCAGGCGGCGCTGATGGGATCATTGTGAGGGTGAAGGCGGCGTGCACGCGCCCGTGAAACCGTTTAGTGCTGCAGAGTGCCGTCAGCGGGAGGCGCTCCGTTATCTTCAGACGACGCGGGGACATATTTTATCCTAATCTGCGGCCGAGCGGGGCCTTGTTCACATCATTGGCTTTTCCTGCTCGGTTACATCGTGAAGGTCAGAGTTCCTGCAGCTTTTTATGGCTGTTTAACTTTAAAGAAGGATCGTGAAGCAGCAGCTGAGGCCGTTTGTTTCCTCTGCTGTCAGTCACACCGTCCTGTTTGGTGGAGGGAACTGTCCGTCCACACACAGGAGAAGATCGCTGGCGGTCCTGAGCAGCGTCACACACACACACACACACACACACGCACACACACACACACACACCGGGGTTCCCTCTGTGGGCACATTAAATATTTAATGTGGGCTTTAAGTGTTTGCTGGGATTAGACGCGGCCTCCGGGGGAGCCGCCGCTTTGTTTCTCAGTCTGTCCCTTTAATCTGCTCTTTGTCTCACAGATCTGTCTTTAAAGGCTGCTGCTGGACACGCAGCTCAGCCTGTTATCATCCCATTGAATGGATGTTATCAGCGGTGTTATTGTCCCATCGGATCCCAATGGTTACCATGGTGATAAGTCTTACTGAAGACCACAAGAGGTCGCTGTTACACATGGCGTCTTTGCGTGAAAGGAGCGCGCTCTGTCCGAGCTGCGCTCTGATTGGCTGAGGCCTCGCCGTGTCCTCCATGTTGGCAGCGTTCTGTGTTTACATGTTGAACCCAGTTTAACAGAGCAGCTCATATGTGATGAGCCGCCCTGCTGTCTTTGTAGTGGCAGCGCTCTATAAACTGACACCCCGGGGGCCTCGGGGGCCGGGGGACGTTGGTATTGGGGGACTGCGGGGCCACGCCTCCCAGCCACCATATGCTCGAGATACCAAGTCAAACACGGGACTCTTGTTTTGGCTCATGAAGACGTTTGGCAGCAGGCGTGTCTTCCTGACCTATTTACTGTGTTTACAGTCGGAGCGCGCTCAGACAGGTCGTCTGTTTGCTGACCAGCAGCTAGGCGGGCTAACCGTTAGCATCACGTCCCCGCTGGTCTGTTAGCTTGATGCTAATGCAGCCGAGGTCAAATGAAGTTTAAATAAAATATATATTTGATATCAATTTAAACAGAAAGTTATGATGACACCTTTAAAAAGTCATATATTTGATGATTTTTGATATTTGAAGAAAAAAACAAATAAAAATAAAAACTAAAATCTGATTTTATTTCACACTTTTCAATGTGTGTGTTTTCATCATTTTTACTCTGTAATATTTATTATTTATTTCAGTGCTATTAAAAAATATATTACTATTATTATTATGTTTTCTTTGATAAAATCATGACACACATGAAGCTTTCATTGTGATGAATTTAAATTACATTTCAGGAATCTTTGTTGTCATTATGCACAATTACATTTTGCAGGAAAAAAAAGAATAAAAATGAAAACATTTTTATGATGATTTGTTCAAACAGTTCATTCAATTTTAGAATTAAAACAACGAAATGTAATTTAATTTAATCTGAATATTTTCCTTGATTTTTTTGCATGTATAATAATAATATTAATGTTTGAACCGAGCTGTAAATGGAGCTTCATGAATGAACCTTTAAAATCAGCAAAACAAACATGGCTGAATTAAAGTCTGTCTGTGATATTATTATTAATATTAGTTATAATAACACCTCCTCCTGCTCCCATTGTCCCGGCGGAGCAGCGCCTCCTTTTATTACCCTGCGGGGTCATTTAGCAGCCCGTCCCGTCTATTCATCGGCCGAGGAGATAATCCTGTGATAAATCCTGCGCCGTGCCCTTCACAGTTGTCATAGCAAGACCATAAACAGCATTTATAACAATCTGAGGGGGGGGGGGGGGGGGGGTGCTCTGCTTAGCATGCAGAACAGATTAAGATGGGACCGCGCTGCTTATAGCCCCTCTCCATCCGTGACAGACAGACGGGC